>APFE031756424.1:13573-45778 GCA_000404065.3 Pinus taeda | reverse complement strand
TATCCCAGGCTAGGCCAAAGCCTCTAAAAAGCTTTGGAGAGATAGCTCTAAGAACTGTACAAATAATTGTAAATGTGTTCTTATATACATATATACATGGGGCTAAAACCTTAGTACCCTGGAGGGAGAATGACGTAAACCCTCTTTGCTCTTGTGACCATATGTAGTGAACAAGCGATTAAACGAGAAAAATTTAGGTCATTGAGTAGTAAGCACTCATGCTTATGGGATGACCCCAAGACTTTTTCCCCAAAGGTTACTAAAGGAGACACTGAAGAGAACTCGCGGGATAAAATCCTCAAGATGACGTGGCCAAGTGGGCCCATATGCTATGAATATATTGTAAATGTTGTGAATATACTGTTTTTGCATTCGTAAGGGGTTCTGAGCCAATGAGGGTGTTTTTTTGCATATTATAATATGGATTGTGTGGGGAGATTTTGAATCACTGATTCGCTTAGAGCACAATCGTCGCTGGGTCATCTCGACAACCTCAAAATCTGATGGTTTTGAAGAAGGACATGTAGATCTCCTAGGATTTTACTCTCGAGGTGACTTGGTGTAATGGGGCTAGTTGAACATCCCTAACATAAAGAAACTAATGGAAAACCCCAAATTCTCTTATAATATGGAAAATGTGTGATTCAAGGGGTTGGAACTTGAGGTGGGAATTAGGATGAAGAGGTGCATGACATGGTAAAGAGGGTGACATGGTGCCCTTATGGCATGCCACATGGCACCTTGTTTTTGCATTTTATCATGGGTTCGATATGGCTCAAATCACATTACATGTGGCACTCTAAAAGGAGGCCATGTGGATGGTGCGATGTCATTCAATATCACCCCAACACCTTGTCCCTAGAAATTTCCAATGGAATCGGGTGCAACCCATCTGGGATTTAATCCCCAGGGTGATGTGGAATGCTAGAGACCACCTGCACAGTCACGAAAGAACATAACCACGAGATTGGTTAGAGCTAAGTTGAGGTGGCAAGTTACTAGGTGGCTTCTCCACATAACCCCTGTAAAATGGAGTGGGGTCACGTGGATTCCCTTATGGAGCCTCCTCCAACATGTACCGAAACCATTAGTTTGAAAGCCTCACAAAATAATATAGGGCAGGTTGATGTGGCTTGGTAGAGTCGATCTTGTGGTAGAAACTAATGGTTTCGATACATGTTGGAGGAGGCTCCATAAGGGAATCCACGTGACCCCACTCCATTTTCCCCAAAATTTTCAACGGGGAACTGCAAGGAATACCTCTGGGATTCTATTCTTTGGGTGACATGGCCATGGAGGGCTCACACCCACATACATTACATATATCACATATATGTTATGGTTTGGGCCATGTGAGGCATAAAGGGGTTAATTTGTGACCCGATATGAACTGGCCAACATCTAAGGTAATGTTTCCATGTAGTAGTGAGGTGGCTGACTCTGGTATCGACATAGGCACCACGTGGCATGTTAAGATGATGTGGCATTATTTGATATGTTAATCATTGAATGGCCATATCTTTCGATTTGTGAGTTGGATTGAGACAAAGTTTATATCATCAGAAAGGTCTCGATGAGACGAACATAATGATGTCTGAGATAAAGGTCTCCCTTTATCTAAGATTTTATTTAAAATATAATTAACCTATAGTTATTAAAACTATTACTCGATTATTTTATTAATATATATTTATAAAATGGTCAATTTACATTTATTAAAAGAAAAAAAAATATAACCAAATTAACTAATTTGAATAAAAATAAATAAAAAAAATTAACAATTAAATAAATAAATTTTTGGTCTAACTAGCCTCTCGGTCAAATTCTAGCTGTTACTGGATATTCTGCCTGATCTATTTATAATGCATAGCAAGATCTACTCATTCAACTTGTCCTGATGATGAACCACACTGGTTGGTTCGAAACGCGTCGACAAAATTATCTCTATGTGATTTTCATCTCCTTAATGTCTTTATTGAAAATGGTTATAGCAGACATTTGGGACATAAGGCTTTCCTTAAAGCGACTAAGAATTCGTTATCCAGAAGAGAACCTAAGGTTCAAATTCCTAGGGTCCATCTTCCATATGTTCAAGGGACCACGGATAGGATTGCGAGGATTCTTAAGAAGCACAATGTCCCCGCAACCTTTAGACCTCTTAACACCATTTGTAAGTCCCTCAGATCTGTGAAGGATCCTATCGACCCCAAGGACATGAAAGGTGTTTATATTATTCTTTGTTCATGTGGGACCCCCTATATCAGTGAGACTGGTCGCTCCATTAACCAAAGGATTAGTGAGCACACAACGGACCTCAGGCATATGAGAACTAAGTCTTCTGCTTTAGCAGAGCATGTGGAGAAAACCAATCACCATGTCTGCATCGAAGAAGCTAGTGTGATTGCTAGAGTGTTGCAATTCCATCACCGGAAATTTAGGGAAGCCTTTGAGATTGAAAAAAGGCCGAACAATCTCAATAGAGAGGATGGCTGGAAGATTAGTAGTTGCTGGGTCCCAGCCCTCTCCTCCTAGTTGTGTTCTCCCTTGAAAGTTTCCTTTTTTTATTTTTTATTTTTTTAATTAAAATTAACATGTTTATTTATTTATTTTTATTTATTATTTAATATTAATATTAATATTAATATTAATATTTAATATTTTAATATTATTTATTTTTATTTTATTTTTTATTTATTATTTTTTTCTTCTCAAGCTCTTTAGTTCTTAAATTTATTTATTTATTTTATATATATTATTTATTTATTTATTTATGAAAGCTCTTGATTCTTGAATTTAAATTAATTTTATTATATTATTATTATTATTATTATTATTATTTTAATTATAGTTAATTTATTTATTATTATTATTTTACCCTTAAAATAAACTATTAAGTAAAATTTTTATTCCCTTTATCTTGAGATTTTGTTTTAAAAATATTAATTAACCTATAGTTATTTAAAAACTATTACTCGATTATTTTATTAATATATATTTATAAAAATGGTCAATTTACGTTTATTAAAAAAAAAAATTTATAACCGAATTAACTAATTTGAATAAAAATAAATAAATAAAATTAACAATTAAATAAATAAATATTTTGGTCTAACTAGCCGTTCTCGGTCAAATTCTAGCTGTTACGTGGATATTCTGCCCGATCTATTTATAATGCATAGCAAGATCTGCTCATTCAACTTGTCTTGATGATGAATCACACTGGTTGGTTCGAAACGCGTTGACAAAATTATCTCTATGTGATTTTCGCTGAAGATTCTTCTCTAAGTAGAATATATTTATTAAAATAAACTCTTTTAGAAGTTTAGTTGAATAACTTTTACTTGTGTGTTTTTTTGAAAAATTGGAGCTATGCAATAATTATGTCCATGTGGAATAAATTTATTGAAATGAATTTTTTAAAGGTCATATAACACATGTTTCTATTTAGTCAACCTATGTCAAAGCACTTGCATTCATGGGATATTAAAGAATACTCTAATCTCACTAGATATTGATAAAAACTTCCCAAAAAAAATTGTTGAACCCTCGAAATACAATTTCCTAATAAAAATAAGTTTTATTTTTTAATAAATATCCTCTATTTTTACTAAATACCCATTTTTTATATCTCTCAATATCTATAATTTCTCCCAACCCCACATCCCCTCCTCGACACCTCCAATATATTGACTCTATTTTCACAACTTAAAAACCCCTCTATAAATAAGTGATATTGGTCAACAAAATAAAACTCTCATATAATATAATAATCACGTAAATTTGTTAAAATACTATTTTAAAAAAAATTAATACAATAAAAAAACTTCTTATTTTTTTTTTTGAATCTAAATAAATTAATTTCAACTTGTAAAAAACAAATCCTAATCTTATTACACAAATAAATAAATCTTAACTTAATTACACAAAAATGTATATATTATTAGTGAATAACAATACATTAATCTCACATATTAATGTTACACAAATAAATAAATCTTAACCTAATTACACAAAAATGTATATATTATTAGTGAATAACAGTACATTAATCTTACATATTAATATTTCTCATTTCATGAATTACTTCGTTTTATCCCATTGTTTTCCGCCCTTTCTTGCATAAAAAGGTTTTGTTGCATTGAAGCATAAAACAATCCCATATGACTATGAAAATAGGGGGCAATAATGACCAGTAATATTACCAATGTCATTATTGATAATCAAAATCCAATAATATCCATAATATATATATATATATATATAAACAACAATATTTTTATCACAAGAAGGATTGACCATATATATTTTACCAAAAATCCATTATTCAGTTGGTTCAAAACTTAAAGTTTTTAAAGATATCACTGAAACATGGTGTACATCATTAACCAAAATCAATATCAAAAATAAAAACCATCAACAAATTGAAACAAAAGCATTTCATATTCAAATAGTTTTTCAAAATATCTAAAAAATTTCCCTACCATTTTTTTACTTTCTATATTAAAATCTGCACATCAAATAGTTTTTTCAAAATATATAAAAAAATTCCCAACCATATTTTTACTTTCTAAATTAAAATCTGGACATCAATCACGATATAAGCATTTTAACTAGCGTTTAGACACACATAAGGTAACGGGTTCAGTCGAGCTGTGTGTGATATAATAGTGGAGATTAGCCATTGCGTGGTGGTGTTTATTGGAATAGTGTTTTTGGAAAAGTTAGAGTATAATAATTGGTTTCAATGACGTCGTTCCACCAAAGCCCACGGGTTCCTAGATAGGGCTACATACACTGATGGATTGTGTCTATTCCCATTCACATCCATCAATTACTTGTTTCTTCCGTGTTTTCTATCTTTGCTTTATTTTAAATCTCCACAAACGTCACCGAATCTATTAGCGGTCTTGTCATTCAACAGTTGCAGGATCTTAGGAACCTCTAAACCCCTCGGTAGGAACCTCTAAACCCCTCGGTAATACTTCACTAGTATGGATGATTTTTCACCATTCAAATAAAAAAAACTTATTATAAAAGTTAGAGGAATGTAATAATTATTTTTTATGTAGATATTTATAATTGTGTTGAGAAGTGCTTTCTATAATCTAGTATGAAGGAAATGTGTAATCATGATGGGAAGGAGTGCAAGGAGATTATGATACGATATTCAAAGAGGAAGAGCTTTAGGACAAGAAAGAAGCAGAAGACAAGAAAGAGCACATATAGTCAAAGAAATCGCATCTACGACAATTAATCTAAGAAGGAAAAATGACTTGCCAATATGGGTCCTTCAGTTGCTAGAAAGGATTCGACAAGTGCAGAGTTAGTGGAAAAACAACAATCTCTTATGAAAAATGGATTCCCTCTGGATGCCACAAGGAATATCGTTGAAAATGAAACTTCTTGGGTAAATCAGGCAAATGAGGAAGATTTCAAGAATATTATCATGCACTTGCCAAAGATCGATCCACCGAAGTATGTAGAAAATGTAGGTTGGATTCAAGTTGGGAAGAAAGGAAAAAAAAAATTACAGAGAAAAACAAGAATTCAAACTGCTTCAAAATAAAGTTAAAGAAAAAATAGAATGTAAATGTGTCTATATTTTGGAGATTTTTTGGAAAAAATTTAGTTGGAAAGGGACTGAAATTTTTGTGTCACGGGGATCTCACTTGAGGGTTTGGATTGAGCCTTGGTGCTCAATCTCAAACTTGTAAGGAAGATTAGAATATGTAAAGATTTTGGCCTGGAATTTTTTAATAATACAAATATCTACCTGTTTCATTTAAATAATAATAATAATTAATAAAGGTCATAAATAAAAAATGTCAATAAAAAAAATTAATAATATTAACATGTAAGCATTTTACTATGTACAATATAGTTTACAAATGAAAATATCTCACTGCCCATGTTAAGCAAAAAATTTCAATGTTAATTATATATATTATATTTAGTTAAAAAAAACTATGTATATATTATATAAAGCAATATTGAAACACACACACACATATTTCAATTGCTATATATATATATATATATATATATATATTATTATATATATATATAATATATATATATTATAATAATATTATGGTTAAATATTTCAAATAATCTCACTATTTTACATTTTAGCCCATTTTCAAGTATATTTTGTAGTTAATTTTGTCTAAAATCCAACAAAGATGTGTGTGTGAAGAGAGAGAGATCACAACGCTATCAAGCACGAAGCACTAAGAGAGATCAAATCTCTCAAGATGTAAAAAAAAAATCAAGTTTTGCACTATAAAAGTGGTTTGCACCTCAAAAGATTTGATCGCTCTCGATGCCTACTAGATTTGTGGTTAAGATGGATCTATACTGGTTATATTTGTGTGGAGACATAGTATAATGGAGTCAATTCAGTTTACTTTAGATGATTGGGAGGAATGATTGTTATACTCTATATTCAAATTCAATTCTCACAAGTGGCACGTTGAGCTTATATCAAGTATATTATTGTAATGGCTTGGAGCTTTCTTGTTGATCAACCTTGCACCTTGAAGATTCTAAGGTTTTCCTTAAGAACCATCACCAAAATGAAGAAAAGTACTCAAGGGCTTTGTCAAGGCATTTTAACGTGAAAGAAAAAAAAAACTATACATATTTCCCATGTTAGAGTAGTTAGGTACAAGTTTTTTCTCTTAAGTAACTTTTTTTCCTAATTAATGCTCACTATATTATGTCCTTACCTCCTTAGTAGCGAGGCATATTTGAATATGCTTTGTTTAAAGGAAAGTTTAATGTATTTTAGTTTTAGTTTTATGATCCAAAATACTCATTTGAAATATATCTCATTGTTGATGTCACTCAATTCAAACTTAAGATTGTTATATCTTTTTCTATCAACAAGGATAAATACAATGCATAATAAGTGTCGATGATGCACAATAGATAAACTTACAATGTCATGGTGCCAAGATGACATCATGTCCATGAAATTCCTTTAGATTCCCTTGCAGCTTTAGTGTAGATCATCAAAGTATTGCACCTTGGCATCACATCATCTTTTGGGAACTCCCAACATCCTCGTACCTTGCCAAAGTGCTTTCTAAATAAATCACTAGACATGTGAGGTAGAGGATAATCTCACCTCTTTTTTGTACTAGGAATGGACATAACATGTATAACAAAGTTATGTTGATGTGTTGTGAGGATTTATGAACAATAATGGTTGCATATGGAAGGTGAGGGAGTTTGTTGAGTAGAGAATTGAAGTCGATATGGAAGAAAGTTCCATTCATGGTTTGAAATAGGTGTTTTCTAAGGCATTCGTTGTTCCTTTAACAAAATGAAATTACCAAACAAAGAGTATGATGACATCATGGATTAAGTTATTGAATTGAGTTGAAGAACATTTCCTAGCTTCCACAAGGCTTGCAAATCTTGAATATTGACTTCAATCTAGACAAAGAGTGAATTAATATAGTATCACATATCATTGGGAATGTTGAATGAGAATGATGAATACTGTGTATATTGAAGGGCCAATCATTCTCAACTCATATATGTACACACTTTGATCACTCCTAAAGTAATTGAATAAAGAAAGACCAATCCTCAACATAAAACAACATAAGAAAAACAAACTATCACATAATATTAATTATATAAATATCCGAGATAATTCAATATAAAATATAAGCTTTATTAAATTTTTTTAAAAGATATTTTTAAATTTATTTAATAAGAAAAAATTAATATAAATAAAATTAATAATAAAAAAAATCCATATTAAAAAATTTAATCCCACTTCATATAATATAATATAAATTAAAATAAAATGAATAAATAATATAACAAAAATAACAAAAATCAAAATTTAATTTATTTTTTTATCATACTACTTTAATGTTATCCCACAAATATAATTAATTATAATTATACCATTTTAATTACTCAATACATAACCATATCCATAAAACCCACTTTATTCAATTTAATAGAATGTGTTGGCATTTAAGCAATTTTCCCAAGTCATACAATAATTATTGTTTTTTCTTCTCATATTTAGAATTAATCAACATTGGGTTATAAAAATACAAATGTTTGGTCGATATAAAAATGTTAATTTGATAAATAAATAGATTTTACTAGAACTTAAATTAAGAGTAAGTCCAGTGGAAAGTGAAAGTTATGTGTAACCACTTTTATATCATGTGAATGATAATATGTGGTACTCATATTATCGAATATGACAATTAATGTGGAGGTGTGTGGATATGTGTCAACGAATTGCGATGCTTGTGCACATTATGTAATATATAACATGTATGCTATTTATCATATGATTATCCATTAGGTTCATGATTAGATTCTCTAATATTGGAATAACTTTAAGTCTCGTCTGTTAAGTTTAATGGAATGTTATTTTATTAATGTTCCAACTTTTCACCATACAAATAACTTGGTGATGAAAGATCATGGAAATACAATAATTATATCCCTGTGAGAGCATGGGTGCAAGGAATAATCTTTTTAGAAAGTTCTTACCTCTTTCCAAGGTGCGAGTGGCATACAGCTTTCTCTTTTTTGACCGATGCAACTTCCATTTTCTTATATGCTAAAGTTTCTGCCTCGACATATATTCAGTCATTCATGGAATTGTGTATCGCACTCATCTAAGCCACTGCACCTCTCAAACCCTGTGCTGCCTCGTTACAGACCATCTGTCGTCCCCTGTTTTCGTTCCAATCTTCACATATTTTCCATCCTCTCTCTGCCATCTGCTAACATGGCCGCGGAGTTTGCAATTGGAGAAGCGTCCGGAGTGGCCACAAACGTCACCAACGCCATTATCGGTGTCCTCTTCCAACAGTTGAAGGATGTGAGGAACATGGGGGATAACCTTCAACTTCTCAATACTGAACTCGCCCGTATGGACGAGTTGTTACGCCATATTCAAACCCAATTCGAAGATCAACAAAGACAGCTGCCGGAGATGGTGGAAGGTTCTTTGCGAAGAATGAAAGATGCCCTTGAAGAAGTCAAAGCCCTCATCAATCGCGCCAACAGACAGCGAGGACGGTGTCGCGGTTGCTGCCTCTTTTTCAGCCCCAAGATCCCCGCAGATATCAGAGGATGGAAGACCAGATTTAATGAGCTCTTCCAACAGCTTGATTCTGATCTTTCAATAGCTGCCCATACTGCAGAGATTGTGGGGTCCGCACAGCCTCAAGCAGAGGTTCTTCTTCAACCTCTACCGGAATCCGGCTTCGTGGGGTCTGGCATTGAAGCTGCTCAGCAGCAACTGCTCCCATGGCTTAAGGAACCAAATCCTCAGGCTCGGGTGATTGGCGTGTGGGGGATGGCGGGTGTCGGAAAAACGGCTTTACTCCAACTCATCTACAATAACTGCATGAAGAAGGTGAGTACTAGCTTCGATCTCGTCATTTGGCATACCATTTCTCAAAAATATAAAATTGATGGTCTCCAGGATGCCATTGCCAAGTCTCTGGGATTAAAATTTGAGCCAAGTGATAGTATTGACCTGAGAAAGATGAAATTGTATGACTCTCTTAAAGATAAGAGATTTCTTCTAGTATTGGACGATCTATGGAGCTCAATTAATTTGAGTGAAGTTGGGGTCAATTTTGGCCGCGATAAAAACAGCAGAGTCTTGATCTCCAGTCGCTACAGAGATGTAGTTGAAATAATGGCAGAAAAAGAGTACTGCATGATGATCCGACCCCTGTCCGAAGACGAAGGGTGGGAGCTCTTCCAGAAAACAGCTTTTAAAAGTGGGGCTGCTCAAGACAAGAATCTAGAGGTTATTGCTAGACAAGTTGCTTCGGAGTGTAAAGGGTTGCCACTCGCAATCAATACAGTTGCTGCAGCTATAGCTCGGAAGAAGACTGCTGAAGAGTGGAGACGCGCTTTAGATTTGATGAAAAATGCAGATCCATCCTTCCCCTCGACGCACAAGACCATTGAGGCGGAGCTCTATCAGAAGCTGAGATGGAGTTACGATGATTTGCCCAATCATGACCTGAAGATGTGTTTTCTGTATTGTGCTGCCTTTCCCGAGGATGCATGGATTCAGCTGGAAAAGCTGGTGGAGATGTGGACAGCAGAAAGATTGGTTCCCCGAAAGGGGAAAACTTACTTCATGGATGTTGGGCTGGAATGCATACAAGCATTGGTAGACAGGTGCTTGATTGAGTATGTTGGTGCAGGAAAAAGGGAAATAAAAGTTCATGATGTACTGCGGGATATGGCAATATATATAGGCGAAGGAGAGGAGAACTGTTTATTTCAAGCAGGTCAACGTCTGAAACATTTTCCAAGTGAAGAAGAGACCAGGGATTGCAAAAGAATCTCCGTTTTCGACAATGAAATTAGTGATCTGCCACTAGATTTCAAGTGTCCAACACTCGTTAGTTTAGTGTTGGCGGGAAATTCAGAGTTGGAGGAAATTCCAGAGGGGTTTCTGGTAAACTGCATGTCTCTCAAGGTTCTGGATCTGTCCTATACCTCAATAAAAACATTACCAACAGCAGTGGGGCAACTTGGACAGTTGGAGTTTCTTAATTTGGAAGGATGTGGCGAGCTGGAGGGTTTGCCTGATAGCATATGCGACCTTTCACATCTTCAATTTTTGAATCTGGAAGACTGTGAAAGCCTAGATTTTTTACCTGATAAGATAGGGGAGCTGAAAAATCTAAAACATCACACAGTGATTCCACATCTCAGGGTGATTCCACATCAAATCTCTCAACTCACTTCATTGAACAAACTGGTCTTGGGTCATGAGTCAACTCCAATGTGTTTGGACGATCTCACCAATCTCTCAAATCTGATCGAGTTGGATGTGACAGTAAAGCCAGAAATTAAAGGGGGTTCAATGAGTAAGTGGTCAAAGATGAGAAAATTAAGGTTAAGGTTCGAATGGGGCGAAGATGAAAAGAGAGATGATGCGGCCCTAGATATTCTTCCACAGAACATGCAGAGCATGGAGGAGTTGCAGAGTCTTGAGCTAGAAGACTATCAAGGGGTAAGTCTACCGACTTGTATTTGTCAGTTTCAAAATTTGAAGAATTTGGACTTGAGGGGGTGCATGAACTTAGAGAGTGTAGTGTGCAATGCAAAAACAATGTCGCAACTCCAAACCCTGAACATATTATATAGCGGCGGGCTGAAGACATTGAGAATGGAGAAGCTTCCCAATTTAAGGAAATTATTTATAAGGGATTGTGCTGAGTTGAAGACATTGAGAATGGAGGAGCTTCCCAATTTAAGGAAATTACATATAGAGTATTGTGCTGAGTTGAAGGAGCTGTTCATGGAGAGCGGTGGCTGTTTTCCACAGTTGGAGGAATTAACTCTATCCTCCCTACGCAGCTTAGAGAGTATCGTCTGCAATGCCAAAACAATGTCGCAACTGCACTCCTTGAGCATATTTAATTGTGCTGAGTTGAAGACATTGAGAATGGAGGAGCTTCCCAATTTAAGGGAATTACATATGAGGGATTGTGCTGAGTTGAAGACATTGAGAATGGAGGAGCTTCCCAATTTAAGGAAATTACAGATAACAGATTGTGCTGAGTTGAAGGAGCTGTTCATGGAGAGCGGTGGCTGTTTTCCACAGTTGGAGGAATTAACTCTATCCTCCCTACGCAGCTTAGAGAGTATCGTCTGCAATGCCAAAACAACGCCGCAACTGCACTCCTTGCGGATATTTGATTGCGGCGGGTTGAAGACATTGAGAATGGAGGAGTTCCCTGATTTACAGCGCATAGGTATTTACAGGTGCCCTGAGTTGGAAGTTGAGATCGGGAGTCTTCCAATGTTAAAGGCATTGCATCTTGAAGGTCTAGTGAAGGCAGAGATTATTGCGAGACCATCGAGTGTATGGAATTCAGATACAATGCCTAATCTGGAAGTTGTACAGATCACAGGTTGTCCATTATTAAGGAGAATGCCCAGAGAAATGGAGAAGCTACCTAAGTTGAAGGAAATTGTCGGAAACTTAGATTGGTGGGATGGAATAAGTTGGGAGAGTGATAATGTAAAATCCGAACTCTCCCACCTTTTCAAGGAATTTGAAGATGAAAAAGAAAGTTATGAAGATCCTGAATCTGAAGTTGCAGAATGTGATGAGGACAGTGAATTTGAAAGTGACGAAGAAAGCGATGAAGATATTGAATCTGAAGTTGCAGAATGTGATGAGCACAGTGAATTTGAAGGAGGTGGTGAAGTTGAAGAACGTGAAGGAGGCGGTGAAGATGATCATCAGGATTAACATGTTAAATCTCATAGTTAAATATTTTAAGTTACAGGAATTTTATGGAATGTATTTTAAAAAAATAATAAATTTTTGTCAATTATAAATATTTTTTTACTGGTAATATTATCTTATTGCCAGTAGCTTCTTTTCTGGTATAACTCGAGGCACCATGTTTTAATTATTTTCGGTTTTTTCTTTTTTACCAGAAATTCTGGAATTATTATTAGTATCAAAAAGACATAATGTCTTAATTATCTTCAGTTTTTCTTTTTTACCCGAAATTGTGGAATTATTGTCAGCATAAAGATTCAAATTTTGCAATTTGCTTCCGCTTCTTCTCTCCACAAGAAATTATTGCCGGTATCTTTTTCTATGCCGAGAGGCACAATGCTTACAACTAGCCTTACTAAGGGGCATAATGTCTGCGATTATAATCAGCTTTTGCTTTTCACCAGAAATTGTGGAATTATTGTCAAATTTTCTGGTATATGGGAGGGTATAAATATTATTTTGTAAATGAAAAAAAATTAAAGTTTTTTAAAATTTAAAAGTTAATTAGTGTTGAATATTTTTATTTAGATGTTTTGTGATAATTATTTTTTAATTTAATATAAGTTATGTAATGTTTAAATAATTTTTTTATTTTGATGTTTGGGTGATAACCATTTCATTATGAGTTCTTTCATCCAATAAATCTAGTTATAATATGATTATAAGTTATTTAAATATTTTATATTATCACAACTATATTTATCTATGTGGTTGATATACGATGATAGAAGTATATAAAGCACATTTACAATCACATTAGTAAATTAGTAAATGTGGTTGATACACACCACATTAGTAAATGTAGTTGAGACACACCATAAGCATATATCAACTATGCGTTATTATTAATAACTATATAAATAAGAATAACCATATTATTGTATATTTATATATTTATTGTTATTGTATTAATATTATATTATATATTATATAATATTATAGAATATTAATTATATTATATTAAAGTTATACTCAACTAAAATATAATTAACTTAAAACCATAAATAATAAACTTGATTATTATTAAATAATACTAATTATTAATAATAATATATAAATAAGAATAAAAAAATATTTATTGTATATTTATATATTTATTGTTATTGTATTAATATTATATTAATATATAATATAATATTATAGAAATTATGTTATATTATATTAAGATTATACTCAACTATAATATAATTAATTTACCATAATAATAAAACTTGATTATTATTAATAAACTATTATTTCGCCACAAGGCTTGGATTGACGGGATGGGTGTATTGTTAAGGCACTCTTGCGATAGGTCACTGGTTCAATCCCTGTGGTGCTTAGGTAGTATTAATAGAATTTTTTTTAATAATTATTCATCACCACATTTAATGGTCAATCACATTACAATATATAATAAATATATATATATATATAATATTATATATATTATATATATATATATATAATATATATATATATATATATAATATCTTATTTTTAAGGTCACAGCCAAGCCAACACCAAATGGTGTATGAACCCCTTGTTTGTGGGACAAGGACCCACTCCGCGCAGCGATTTGACTGCTAAGTCTACGAAGGCATACATACTCTACCCCCCTCTGGTTTTGAACCTGTGACCTCTTAAGAGGAAACACATGCTCTTAACCATTAAGCCCACTCAAGCTGTATAGATATATATATATGACTAATAAACCCAATAGATTAATATTATAAACTAAAGGGATAATAAACCCAAGAGAATAATGTTAAATTCTAAAAATAATAGAACCAGTAGATTACAAACCCTATGATTAATATTATAAACCCTTTGGATTGATATAATAGACCCAATGTATTATTACTAGAAATTGCGCCAAATGTTGCAAAGGAAACATCGTAAGGCAGTGGTGTAGGAAAGAGTAGCATTAACAATGAATGTGTCACCTGCGACATCTGGAGTAAAAATCCTGGATGCGGTTAATACTCAAAACCAATTCAACAATTTGAAACCATACAAAAGATTAAGAACTATGTTTCTCTGTTGTATAAGTGAAATACAAAACAAAAGGGCAAAATGCAAAAAATCAGTAAATTGAAACCAGAATGCATATGGGCCAACATTATTGCAGTCTGCACCATGTCATCATATAGTTGGAATCCGAGTATTTTGCAAGATTTGGTTTTCCACTTACAAAAAAGGAGAAAAAAATGTAAAAAACCCTAAGAGTTCAAGACCATATATGTTACTTCAACAAACATGAAGTAACCAAAACTGCAACACCTACTCAGTTACAAAGATTCTTCATATGGATCAGATAATTGATCGTGTCTAGGAGAAATTAGGGCATCTGGAATCTAGTTCTTGTAGTTAGCAAAACCAGATACTTTATTTTGATATGCCTACTTTTAAATTACCAACCAATAGATCTAGTTTCCTTTTTGACACATTGAGACTAGTAATAGGTTGAACTATGGTGTTCAAGGTGATATAATCCAACTTTTAAGGTAAAGAAAAATTAACCTGCTATGTGTGTGTGTGCCATACAATTGGCTTTAGTTGGCTAAGAGTTTTTCTTCCTAGACAAATAAAAATGATAATGTACCAAGAACCAGAGGCATGTGATAGTAACAACCGAATGACATGGTTTTCTTTGACTAATAGTGATGAGTCTCCCTACATTTGTGGATAGCACCTAATAATAATTGTCTTACTACTAACTTGACACTTGAATTAACATAAATTTTCTCAATATAACTTAAGAGAAATATGGATTCATAAGAGTAATTATTTACTCACAAGCAAAGCAATTTGAAACCAAAAAATTTAATGTTCACATGGCACATGAAAGAATATCTTATAAAATTAAAGTCACATGCTATATATGTGTGGGGGGGGGGGTTGGGTTGTGGCGCGGAAGGGGGCGCTACTGCAAGTATACTACGCAAATTCTGATGTCAAACTAAAAAGAGATGATCTTGTACAGTGACATGCAAAAGATAGAAAGGGATGGATCTTCAACCCCTCTGCTTTGTTATGCCTCCCAATGTTTTGTGATCTAATTCCAACTAACAATTTAAGTTAACAGTTGATGCTCTCCCGATGTTCTTTGGTATAATACAGACTAATAATTTAAATTAATAGTTGAAACTAAAAGTTTAATGCATCATTATTAACAACTTCATATAGATCTGAACTATTGAGATGAGAGGTTGCACTAAAAAAAAATTGTTAGCATGTGATATGGTATACATAACTAGTCATTCTCGTTCCACTTTTCATATATAGAAATCAGAACTTGGATAGACATATTCAAAGCATTTGTGTGAAACTCTCTACAATAGCTCTACTCCAAAAGATGGCAGAGAAAAAAAATTCGTGTATACTTCTTGTATTGTTGTTATCATTCATAGGCTCAACTGTGGGTGCTAAAAAAGCGAGAAGAAATATCTCGCACTTTGTGCTAATTTTATATGCAGAGCGTTCTTGGTAGATGATGAATGTTGCTTTGGTTTGTTGTTTTAAATTTAATTTATTCGGATGAATGCCTCTTTAGTTTTTTGTTTTGAATTTAATTTATTTCAGAATCTTTAGAGTGAATTGATTTTTGATGTGATTGAATTATAGTTCAAGAAATATTTTGTATTTGACTGTTTGAATTCTAACGGTAAATTTCTTACTGCTTCTTACGAAATTAAACACACAAGAGGAGCTTTACCCCGTGCTATTTTTGATGTGGGCTTGTACCATGTACCTCGTGCTAGTTGGTGTGGGCTGAGAAGCAGTTATTGAACAATAACAATTGGGCTAATCTATAATGATGACTCCGGTGTTATAGTTTCTAGCATTCCTAGGATTTGCTCCTATATCATTTGTGTCTCCTTTGGAAGGCCAAATGGTCTCAAATGAAGTTACAGGGATAGTGTCATTGTGACCCAAAGCAGCCATAGAAGAGTAAATGAAATCAATTTGAGCATCTAAAATATTGTTATAGGTCAACCCTTTTGGATTTGAAACCCCTAGAGACTGCCCAAATAGCACATAGTCCAATGAAACTTCTTTGGGATTATCTCTCTATAATAATAAGGATATGAATTCACCGTCATTGGAGCACATGTATCATCCAAGAATTTGAGGAGAGGCTTCATTATTCGTACCAAAATAGTAGCAAATGTGGAGGTCGGAGGAAAGGAACCTGAAAGGATAGCCATACTATGTGGAGCAGATACCTTAATCTTTCCGTCCAAGCCTAAAGAAACCAAACCAGAATGAACGTTATGTATTGTAGCCACTAGAGAAGATTCTAATGACCCATCACTATTGTAAGGACCTCATTCCCTATGGTGATTAGAATTATTAAGTTTGAAGGGTAGTAAGGAACGATCCGAGCTAGCCAAGCTTGGCCTGGAATTGGGCTTTCACTTATCATCTAGACTTTCTTATTCTCAAGACCCACAACAACTACAATGCTTGTGTTGGAAAATGATTGCAGTATAGAGGGATCTGAGTTGTAGATATTGACAACATACCTTGCACTTTTCAGCTCATGAACTTCTCCCAATTCCACTTTACTGAGCAGCATAAATACCATGGGATTATTCTTATGCATGCAACAACACTACAATCTCTTGCTCACTAGGTCTGAAAAGTAAAGACCTTTTCCAATCATAAGCTTACAATAAGAAGGAAGATGGCTTGTCTAGTTAATTTAGCAGTTCAACTTCTACATAATATATCAAGAACCATAAAATCACACTCTTGATTCTGATTCATGAACTAGGATTTAGTGAGTGATGAAGGTTTTTGTCAAAGATGCAAGGTACAAATTTCTCAAATGACTTTCTAACATTAATTGCCATATGCTCCATCCAAAACCATTCAAATCAAACTCCCTATCGTTGTAGTGGCTACAACCACCCTCCAAATTTTTTCCTTAGCTTCTTTTTGGAGACTCCCTACCAACCTTTCGCAGTAGCATGTCTTGATTCATCAAGTACATAAGATTAAGTGATTTTCTTGCAGAAAGACAACCTATCCATTAGAACTTGTTTCTCTCCCCTCACAGGTTGTTCTCCTGGACTTGGTCTAGCAGCAAGCTGAGCAACTCCCTCAAGAATTTACGTAATTCTAAAGGAAAACCAACATTCCCTCCAAAAATTGTGCAATTTTGTCTGGCTGCCTACTGGGCTCCATAATTGCGCAATTCTGCCTGTCAGGCTTCATCCAGAAAATTACGCAATTCCTCCTAGCAGGGCTGCTCAGCCCAGAATTTGCGCAATCTTAGGTAGAAGTCAGCTGCTCTTCCCAGAAATTGTGTAAATCTCCTAGGCAGCCAGCCCAGTTCTATTCCAGAAATGCACATTTTCTCCCAACAGTTGAGCGGGCTCATGCATGTGCAGTTGGGTTGAACAGTTCCACCCGGGACTGAGAAAAACTGACTTGCATGCATGGGCTACTTCTCCCAAGGCAGCATGCAAAGGTATCACTTGTTTCATGGATCTATTTTTAGCAGTGAGAGGTTACATGCAAGGATCATTTCAGAAATCTCCCACCAAGTGTCACTTTTCCTAGATTTGTGGCATGCACATCACAACCTCGATTTTATCAAAACTCATCAATTGGATGCTGCATATCTCATTCCTCACATCGATTTTGTAGCTATGACATCCCACATTGCATCTAGGAGTCGTTGGCACATTCATCTCATCTTTTTTGTGGTAAGCTCGCCTTTCATGTATTTTGTTGCATTTATGGAGCTTTTTATGTTTTGCATCATATGAATGTTATCTACTTGATTTCAGTGAGCGCTTATTGTCATTTTAACACACACTAGCTTTTACTAGCACCATTTCAATTTTCGTTAACATCTCACTCATGTCGCATGCATGACACTATTTTTTACAAACGGTCGCCGATTCGACGACTTGCCTCACCAACATGCATGTTGTTCCATTTTATGAATCTTTCATTCATTGCTTACATGCACAATCATTCACTTATGTTTGCACTCATTCTTACCATGCATTCAGACTCCTCATGTTTTCAGTCGCCCTTCGGTCAGACTGGGCTGCCTTGGCCCGGACCGTGCCTTGTTCGGCTAGCACTTTGCATTTCTGGAAACGAAGGCTCTGCCTTCCCTCCAAAAATTGCGTAAGCCTAGCTAGGCACTGACCTCCAAGCTTTCATTGCACAATTCTTGGAGGCAGTGTCCCGTTGGCCCCATAAACTACGCAATGAAGTTTGCTGGTTGCATGTCATTGCTGACTAAAATTGCGCATTTCACAGTTTCAGTCCTCAGCAAGCCAGACTGGACTGCGCATTGTGAATTTCCAGTAGTCAATCAGCCTCCTAACAGCCTGGACTGTGCCTTGCATAGTTTTGGCAGTCAGTCTCCCAACCTCCCGGCCGAAATTGTGCAATGTTCATGATAAGTCACACAGGTATGTTGCAAGTCAGCTCTCAAGTTCATTTTGGTTTTTGACTAATAGATTTCTTTCCATGAGTGTTGTCATGTCACCAAGTATCACAAGTGTTCATCTGCCTCTCAGCATCATAGGTACAATGGTTTCCAGGAGAGCATAGTTAAAGACACCGTTCAGAGAACAGTTGGGGATGCATTCAATCAAGTGTCTATGAGCTTTCCTACCTATGAAGACATCAAGTTGTTCGTAGACAAGGACATCAAGATAAGATGGCAGCAACATCACAACGAGAAGCACCATGAACAACAGTTGAAGGCAGCATACTGGATGTAATGAACATAAGAGGAAGGTTGTTGACAACACAGAGGTGGAACAAAGTTGCAAGCTCAAGCATATCCACTTGTGATGAAACAAACTTTGGAGACTCGGGCCATGAGGTGATGACGCAACATGAAGATCATGTGAAGATAGACAATAAAATAGAGAAAGAGTTGCACGTACTGAAGCAACAACTCAAGGAAGAACATGAGCTGCACAGATGAGCAAATGAGTTGTAGCGGGAACAGGTACAATAGGGAGCGCAACATGCATAGATGAATGAAACTCCGCCCATGCAAGTCATAGATCCATCCCAACATCTGGCACAGAGCAGACAAAGTGAGTAGTGTTGTTGATTGCATGTAAAGGAATTTAGCAACATGCATGTCATTGTGCGCATGCATGTGATCCAACCCATTTGGCACACTCACCAAGACGAAGACAAGGAGCAAGTCCAACTTGAGCTGAACATGTAGTTGACAGTTGATGCGTATGACGACCAGCACACACTAGACGTTCAGCACAGACACTATGCATCAGTCTATTTCTGGTTCGAGTGCACCCAAGATGACCATGCGCATCATAGCATAAGAGTTGGACAGAGGAACCATACCAATGCACCCTGATGCAACAGGGGCAAGAGTTCGCTTAAACAAGATGTCACCATGGAGTGCATGCACACCATCAAGGATGACCAAGCTTGGCATCAACTCACCACCTTCACCATCACAAGCATTTCAAAGAGTTGGTCTCACCACAATGGACCGAGTGTCAGTGATGTCTTGCATGGCTTGCTCATGCCATTTTGTCTCACATGAGCACTTGTGCATTGTAATGTAACGTCTTTTCAAGTGGAAGTTCAAGTGTGGATAGTTGGACGTAACAATCATAAAGTAGGTGAAGAGTCATGAGAGTAGATGAACTATCACAAAGGAGAATGTCAAGGGTCACCCCATAGTTTGCTATAGATAGAACCTCATAACTTAATGTAAATGCTTTTGGTTAGCCAAGCTTCCGATAAGACTAGTTTAGAGAGAGCTTGGCCAGTATTGTAACGAGCCTTGGCTTCTCCATTGCATAGAGCTAGTACATCTCTTTGGAGGAGCAGGTAGTTGTGGCTATAACGTTCCACTATTGAAACTAGTAGTTGGACATGGATGTATTATATGACTAGAACTTACACTTCTTAATATAACAAGAGGCAACACATTTCATGCATATGTTGTATTGTATTATATGATATCTGGTTTACTCTAAATCATATATGTACTCGTTTTCTTACACATGCATGTATAGACTATTCTGTATTAGTATGTATGAATCTTTCTGAAATGTGTTGTTGGTTTAACCATCACTTTGGATTGATCGCTAACTTGCCTTCCATGTTGTGATGCATCTTCGCTCGTGTGTTCCCTTCCAAGCCATGTACTATTACAGGTTTCCAAGGGGCACACTCATCTCAACCCTCATGTGTTAGAACCTCTCATGCACCTTCCTTGACTCATTGCAGTTGTCATGACCTTGCTACCAACAGAGTTATCTTACTTGCCTCTGTGAAAAATCGCGGTCAAGGTATTACCATACGATCCACTGCTGGGACTCCTACACGAAATGGTCTGAGGTCTAATTGGGACTTCTTACCGGGGGGATCCCCTTAAATGTTGGTGGGTCTAGCACCGTCAACATTTTGGTGCTAGAAGGAGGGCCAGATGACAAGCTGAGCCCTGATCATCTATTTAATCTCTACATATCTATCATGACTAACCATCGAGTTGCTCTTACAGAGTGTATGTCTTATGGAAACGATTTCATTAACTCGGAAATGCTCTCGGATAACTTGTCTCATAAAACATATGATGGTGGAGGCCATGTAGCCTTGGTTAGGCATGTGGTCAGTGTTGTAAGCTCATGCAAAAGACATGAATTCTTTGAAGAATACATGAGTTGTGCGTTGTTCATCTACACGCTTCGAGGGCACCCAATGCACTGGTGTGCCACGCTGCGCGAAAAATATATTCATTCTCTTTCTCATCTAGTTTCAGAGATAGACCATGCTTTCAATCACTTCAATCATAAAGCACTCAACAAAGAATTTCTAAAGTTACGAAAAGCACCCGATGAATCCGTTGAACAGTTTTACACGCGCTTTTGTAATCTTGCATACCGATTCCCCGAAGATGATATTGATTGGGAATTTCTTAATGGAATATTTTAGTATCTTCTTCACATATCCGAACCCCGCTCAGCACACTTGATGATGGAGTTGCACAATCACAGGCAGGAACAATTGTTGTCACAAGAGACTGTCTGCCTTCACCTCATCAAACAACTCCACCACTGCGGAGTGGTGTGGGAGATAATGCACACACATCTGTTGAACTGTGACATCCTCCCACCCCACCTGCTCTTGATATCTGTGCAGATTTGGCTTGCAAGTTTGTGTGTTGTCAGGTGGATTTGTTCCCTCGACCTCCGTCCTTACGTTTTGTTGATCCTCTGGATTGTATTGTCTGGTGTTCTTCCATTCCAGACTCCTCACCTATGGTGAACGAGGACCAAGTTGTCGACGGAGTTGGTGTTATGCAGCCAACATGCGCCATCATTCATTATGATTGTGTGTAGGAATCTAAAGAATAACCTACAGTGAACGATGAATCCCTTCTAGCCACGCCTCATCGACTTCATCCTAACATCCCTTATGATTCTGCCACTATTGATTTCCCCTGTGAAAACCCAAAATTTCCAAATGTTTCTACTTCTGATCATTCACATGACACATCAAATATTAGTCTATCATCACAGTGTGGAGAGGACACATCTTCCTCTAAAATTCCATCCAATCTGTCATCTGTCATTTATGAAAACACAGAGGGTGAATATCTTTGCTTCTCATCTACCCCTCTGCCCGATTCATCAAATCATGAGGATGCCGACAAACATCCTAAAGTTTCTGATCTTGGTTGTTGTGATCTCTTTACTTCTTCATCTGATCACGATGTTGATTCGATCGTTGTTAATCTATCTAAAACACTAGTCTACAATGATCTATCTATCAACAAAGTCGAAACCCCGCAGACTGTTGAGGCACTTCAGCCCGAGTTGATGGTTATGTCAAGCCCTCGTTGTCCTAAGGTGGTTTCACTTCCGATCAAGAAATTGTTGAAACACTCAAGGCTCCTCATTACTCTTTGCTTTGCATTGAAGATAAACCAAACACCCAAATTTCACTTCCTCCACTTGAACTACACGATCCCATCACTTATGAGTTGGAGGAATCTTATGTTGGAAATATTGAGAGGGTGGGGGGTGAATCAGTATTCCTTTCAATTAGTCTAGAGCACTATTTAATCTTCAATTATTATCAGTGTTTGTACAATGATAGTAGTAAACAAAATGAACACAAATGCACATAGTTTTTAAGGTGGAAACCCCCTCCGGGATAAAAACCAACTGAACGCTTTTCCAATAATTATTTAATCTTCAACTCCAATTGAAAAGAAAGATCCAACTTCCTAGAATCTAGAAAAGCATTCTTCTCCAGCTCCCATTGGATGGATCCTCCAACGCCCGAGACTCTTCAGTATTCAATTGAACGGATGACCCAACACCCAATGAGCTACAATTCACCCTAGCACCACCCTACCACCCTGAAGTTTTCATAGGCTTGAACCTCTTGGTGACTTCATACACTAGCCTAGCACCACCCTACCACCATATAGAAGAATAAAAGAAGAATGGACTCCCGTAATATAGAATGATGTAGAAGAAGAAGACACACTAGACCATAATCCCAACTATGACACAACCACCTAATGATGATCCTAGACCTCCCAACACTACCTCTTCAACTCTTGGAAGATAGACACTTGTACAAATTTTAAAATGATTCTTTTACAATGACTCTGTACAATGATACTTTTACAATGACTGTATGTAGTGCTGCCCACTTGAAGACTTCATGTGGTGAAATTCTTTTTGTTGTTCTGCACCTTGATTTTTGCTCTTGTCATGCGACCCTTTCTCACTCTTCAGAACATTATATTATGCATTGATTCTTCTCTTGATGAATATATAATACTTGCAAAAATTCTTCAAGGAAATACACATGACATGATAATAGCAAAAATTACCTCATCCTGCAGAGCATATGTTAGTGCTAAACAAAAACAACAAATTAGAATACAAAGAACCTAATGCAATTAAGATATGAACATGCATATACAAAATATACTTACATGGAGCTTACCTCTGCTGCATCATTTTGTTGTGCCTTTCTCTTTGCTGCCCTATAAAGTCTGGTCCTTTGCACCCGTTGACAACACTTGATCTAGCTTTTTTTCTTGCCTTCTAGGAGCACGATATTGAATATAAAATCATATTTGTGATTTCAGATCTCCAATATGTGATCTTTGGTCTTGTAGTAGCCCTTTGATTCTTCTTTCCAATGCCATGGGTTTGACCCAATTTGGATTCTTCAAGGCAAAGTTATACCCAATCTCTCACAATGACCTAATTATGGACTAGTTCCGTAGAGCAAACTTGTATGGCGTGACACATGTCACTTTTTCCTCCTTCGTCTCTTAAATTGATAGTAAAAAAAACTACAGTCTATGCACTATCCTCCATGTTTTACAGAATTCAAATCCGCTTCTCATAGAGAGAGTTATGACGATTTTCCCAAGGTCACCTCTTTGAGATGAAATTTAGGAGCCTGCGAAAACCCTAACTTACATAGATCATATATCTAAAAATATAGTGAACCGAGATCTGAAATTAGGTCACGATGTTCATCAGGATTTCGGCTCCAATGGTTTTTAATTTCAGCTTCTAATACTTCACAAAAATAAATTTATATAAAAAATGTCACGATCACTACTTTTGGAGGATATATGAGATTTATTTTTATAGAGTTGAGAGGGGCTTCTATAGAGAATGGTGGAGGGATTTTAGGAGCTTAAAAAAGTATTAATTATTTAATATTCAATGAACAAAATCAATGATAAATTCCATGCCACAACTCCATGGGGTTTTAGCCCACTAATTGGGGTTACTAACTTCAATATTGAATAACTTACAAATTGTGAGGAATTATGAGGAGAGCTATATACCAATAGAAATATATATTTTTAGTAGAGTATTCCTATAATGGTTATGAGACAAGAAACCATGAATGATGATGCCCAATGTGCCATGGAAGTTCAGGGTCATCCTTGGTGCTTCTTGGGTTGACATCAATGACAACCTCAGATCATCTTTAGATCAACAATCTCCCCCTTTGGCATTGATGGCAGCACAAGTACTCCCCCTGCAATCAGGGCACCTCTTCCTACTGCCTTCTCTCCCCCTTTGACATCAATGGCAAAGGGTAACTCCCCCTGACACACATCCATCTTGCGGACTTGTACACACTTCCACTCCCCCTTTATGTTCTGAATAAGGAAAATCTAATGAGAACTTGGGAGAATCCCAAGCTTTTGGCGAAGAAATTTAAATGCTTCACGAGGTAAAGGTTTAGTGAAGATATCAACGATTTTTTCTTTTGTACCAACATATTCAAGTTTGATATTCTTTTCAGCGACTTGTTCTCTAACAAAATGAAATTTGATCGGAATCCGTTTTGTTTTTGAATGCATAACAGGATTCTTGAAGATGTTGATGGCACTAGTGTTATCATAGAAGATGGGAATAGGCTGATTGAATTGTACTTGAATATCTTTCAAAGTTTGTTTCATCCAAAGGACTTGAGTACAAGATGTCGCTGCAATGTATTCTGCGTCTGCTGTAGATAATGAAATTGAGGTTTTATTTTTGCTCAACCATGATACGAGACAACCACCTAGATAGAATGCTGCTCCACTAGTACTCTTACGATCATCAACGCTTCCTACCCAATCTTCATCTGTAAAGGCTTGAATAATGAGATTGTTTCCCTGGGGATACCACAAGCCATATTTTTTTGTGCCCTTTAGATATCGAAGAATTCTTTTGACAACAATAATATGTGATTCGTTTGGTGCTGCTTGGAATCTTGATACTTGTCCAAATGCTTACATAACATCTGGATGGGATGTCGTTGCATATAGAAGACTACAAATCATAGATCTGTACAACCTCTGATCCACATCCTTAAATGAGTCATATATGCTTAATTTTCAACCTGTTACCATTGAAATAAGGATGGGTTTGCGATCTTCCATTTTGAATTTCTTGAGCATTTCCTTGATGTACTTAGCTTGACATATAAATATTCCTTTCTCTTGCTGAGATATTTGAATCCCTAAGAAGTATGTCAAGTCACCAAGTAAAGACATCTCAAAATCACTTTGCATCTTTGTAGCAAAGTTCTTACTTAGTCGATCATCATTGCTACCAAAGATTACATCATCCACATATACCTCAACAATTGTTAAATTATCTTGATCTATTTTTACGTAAAGATTGCTATCAACAATACCTTTCTTGAACCCATGTTGACGTAGATATCCATCAAGATGAGCATACCATGCTCTGGGATCCTGCTTGATACCATACAGAGCCTTCTTTAACCTGCAAACATAGTCTTCTTTTTTTGATAGTAGAAAACCTTCAGGTTGTTCGATGTAAACTTCTTCTTCTAATTCGCCATTCAGAAATGCTGACTTAACATTGATTTGGTAGACTTTTATTTTTCTTGAACATGCATAGGCGAGACACATCCGGATGGCTTCCATTCTGGAAACTGGTGCAAATGTTTCCTTGATATAAATTCTTTCCACTTGTGCATAGCCTTTTCAAACCAATCTTGCTTTGTTTCTGGTAACCTGTCCATCTTCATTCAATTTGTTCCTGAACACCCATTTAGTCCCAATGACATTTTTAGCTTTTGGTCGTGGAACTAATTCCCAGGTATTATTCTTCTCTATTTGATCCAATTATTCATCCATAGCTGCTACCCAATGTTCATTCTAGCTAGCTTCCTCAAAACTACTAGGCTCAAAGGTTGCTAGAGAAGAAATGTGAGCTTGTTGTGATGAACGAAGTTATCAACCTTTTCTTGTTCAAATTCCTTCATTTATGTCACCAATTATTTGATTTGATGGATGGTTCTTTTGAATCCATTCTTTTGTTCTCTTTGGAGGAGCTTCTTGTTACAGTCATTCTTGTATATCTTGTTGATCGTTATTTACTTCTTCCTGGTTGACAATTGTTTCTTGTTCTAGAATTTTCTTTGTACCTTTTTCAGTCTCTGTCTCAAGTTTCAAAGATTCCAGATCCTCATAATTATTCATTAGAACACCATCTTCATCAAATGTAACATTTACGCTCTCCATTATCTATTTTCGTCTTAGATTATAGCATTTATAGGCCTTTCTTTTGCATGAGTAACCAACAAAGGTACCTTCGTCAACACGTGATTCAAACTTGCCCAATTTTTGATCTTCTCTTTTGATATAACATTTGCTTCCGAAGATTCTGAAATATTTTACATTAGCAGATTTTCCTTTCCATAATTCATATGGGTTCTTGTTGCAATTATTTTTTAGAAGACTTCTGTTGATAATTAAGATTGTTGTATCAATTACTTGAACCCATAATTTTTCATCCAATTTTGAGTCCTTAAACATTGTTCTACCCATTTCCTGTACGGTTCTGTTCTTTCTTTCAGAAACTCCATTTTTGTTGAGGTGTTCATGCTATTGAAAATTGTCTTTTTTATTCCATTTTCGTCACGATATTGTTGAAATAATTTGGAAGTGAATTCTCCGCCATTATCTAATCTTAGACACTTCATTTTAAAATTAGTTTCATTTTCGACCAACTCATTTTAGATCTTAAAGCACTCAAATGCTTCAGAACTTTTCTTTAGTAAACTGATGATTGTTATCCTGGTATAGTAATATATCATTAACATGAAATATAATTCTCCATCTAAGCCTTTTTTTCTCATAGGACCACTTAGATCAGCATGTATCAATTCCAATGGATGTGATGGAAAGTGTTCTTTTGTTTTAAATCTGAATTTTGTCTGCTTGTTGTGCCGACAGGCCTCACATAGTGTGTTGGAAGGTTTTGAGATTTTCGACATTTCTCGTACTGCTTCCTTTTTGCTTATCCTGACAAGATTGTCAAAGTTTATGTGACCCATTCTTTTGTTCCATAACTAGCTTTCATCTTCTTTAGCTAGTAGACATGTTTTGGGTGCTTCATCCATAACATATATGTCATTTGGAGCTCGATTTGTTGTAGCCACAATTTTACCATACCTGCCTTTCCTGATTTCACATTTTGTGGAGTTGAATAGCATCGTGTGTCCTTGATCACACATTTTTCCAACACTGAGCAGATTGTGATTCATGTTTTCAACCAATAGAACATTCTTGGCTACAGCATCTTTGCTTCCGAGACTGACGGTACCTGATCCTATAACATTTGAAGATCCATCATTTCCAAAGGACATGGTTCCATCCTTCTTCTCTTTTAGAGATACAAATTTCTTTCTATCTCCAGTCATATGAGTTGAGCAACCACTATCAACATACCACACATCTTTGTTGTTTTGAGCCTTGAGAGCGAGAGCACAATTATCAATCTTCTTCTTCTTCCATGTTCATTCGTTCTGTGGCTTCGAAGATTCTACTAGAGGACTTTCAAGTCTGCAGTCTCTAGCTAGGTGTCCAAAGTTTTGACATTTGTAACATTCAATATTATTTCTTAAATGTTCAAATCTATTAATGTTTCATTGAGCCCTAGGAGGTTCATATTTGACAAATTTCCTGGAATTTTATTGGTTCCTAGGGTAAGTGCAACATTCTACAACTTTATGACCAAATTTTCCACATGAATAACAATAGGCATGAAAAATATGTTGGTACTTGGATGGAAATCTTTGTCAGGGAATTGTCTTCCAAGGTTATTCTTGTGAATCTTGTCCAATGAAGTATACATTCCTGTCAGATCTCATAGGTTCATTGTATTTTGTTGTAGAAGGTCCTGCTTCTTCTTCTTTATAACCGAGGCCAGTTCTGTTGTTGTAAGATCGTTGATTGTTGATGAGTTCTTCCAACGCCCTTGAGCTGTTGGCATAGTTTTGGACAATGTTTCCCTTCTTCACTTCCTTATGCAATGAGACTACTTTGGATTCTAATCCTTCCCTTTCTCGATTCCTTTCTTCCAACTTCTTTTGAAGTGACCCTTCAATACATTTGTGTTCTTCAACTTCAATTTTGAGACCTTGAACTTTTTCTTCAAGAGTATTGGAACAGATCTTCTCAGCCTTGAGCTCTTTTATAAGCTTGATTGCCTCCTTAGAAAATTATTCTATGGTAAACCCTTCCCCTTCGTTGTTTGATACCTCTTGTTTATTGTGCTTGGCCATAAAAAATACTCTCTCATTGGCTTCTTCTTCACTGTCACTATCTTCATCGGATGATGAGCTATCTTCTCTAGAGAGAAAGTTCCTTTTGAATCCTTTCTTCTTGCCTTGCTTGTTGAATTTATTAAAGCCTTTCTTTCCTTTTGAGTTTCCATCACTTCTCTTCAGACGTTTCACTGTGAAATTCCCAACCTCGCCACAACTGAAACATATCAATGGAATTTTACCTTTGAATTTTCCCTTACCAATTTTTAGTTTTCTCGTAAAGTAATCATATTCTCCATCTGAAAAACCTTCATCATCATCTTCCTTTTCTTCACACTTGCAGGTGCAGGTCTTTTCCTTTGAAGGTTGTTTGTCCTTATTGGTTTTCTTAGATGCAGTGAACACAATTTCTAGATGTGAAGTACCCTCTTCTTCATCAAGTCTCATTTCATATGCTATGAGAACTCCATGTAATTCCTCTTTGCTGAGTTTTTCCATATTTGCACTGTATTCTAAGACCGATACCTTTGGGTTGAATCTTCCTGGTAATTCTAAGAATCTTTCATATAATAGTCTTCTCATCAACAGGCTCTCCCAATCCTTCCAGAGTGTTGGTTATTTCATGAACGTGTTGGAAGTATGCAACAATGTTGTCATCTTCTTTCATTCTGAGTTGCTCAAATTTTGCTCTATAGATTTGAAGTTGCTTCTTTGACATTTGAGTCACCTGCATATATATTCTCAAGCTTGTCCCATACATTTTTGTCGTTTTTACAACCCAACACGTTATGATAAGTAGATTCAATAAGTCCACCGACAATAATATTCTTTGCTTTTGCAGCATTTACCAAATTCTTCTTACCTTGTTCATTTGCGGTTGGTGTAAAGCCATTTTGAACAGTGTCCCATACTTCGTAACCTTAGAGATAGACCTCCATTCAACCTTTCAAGAGTGTATAATTATTTTCATTGAACAGAGGTACACCATTCTTGGTATGCTTCATGATCTCCTTCCAGTTGTTAAATTGCTATTGAAGGAACCAAGCTCTGATAGTAATTGTTGGAAATACTTGGGGGGGGTGAACCAGTATTCCTTTCAATTAGTATTATTATTAATCTTTCAGCGAATTAGTTAATCTTCAATTATTATCAGTTTTTGTACAATGATAGTAGTAAACAAAAGGAACACAAATGCACAGATTTTTTAAGGTGGAAACCCCCTCCAGGACAAAAACCACCTGAATGCTTTTCTAATAATTCTTTAATATTCAACTCCAATTGAAAAGAAAACCCCAACTTCCTAGAATCTAGAAAAGAATTCTTCTCCATATTCTACTAGATGGACACTCCAATGCCTGAGATTGTTTAGTAGTCAACTGAACGGATGCCCCAACACCCAATGAGCTACAATTCACCCTAGCACCACCCTACCACCCTGAAGTTTTCATATGCTTGAACCTGTTAGTGACTTGTTAGGTCCCTATAATACTAGTGATTCCCCCATTACTATTGTCATTGTAGCCCTTATTGTTATTATTGTGTCCCTATTGTCCCAATATTTTTATTAGTGTGCCCCATAGAAACCCACTATTGTTATTGTTGTGCCCTTATGTTATTACTGTTATGTCAACTTGATTATATTGTGACCCCTTAGACTTCTATATATACAAGGGAGGTTTAGTCATTTGTATCATCCAAGAATTGTTCATTTGTGTAATGAAAAGGAGGTTTCCTCCTTGAAGAGGCTGAATTCTAAGGCGTTGATCTATCTTTTCTATCCTTTTGTGAGTTGGTTTCATAACATTTGGTATCAAAGCTTTGGATTCTAGGGTTTCACTGCTCCAAATAGTTCATCGTGAGATTTTTGCTATAACTTTTTTTCTGGGATGTTTCAGTAGCTACCAAAAAAACCCATTTGACCTGAAATCGTTCTAAACTTCAGCTCCAAATTTAAGAGCTTTTCGCACTATATTTTCAGCGATATGTTCTAAGGAAATTAGGTTTTTGCAGACTCTTGAATTACATTCAAAACAGGTGACCTGTGGAAAATCGTCATAACTTTTGTTCAGAGCATCATATTTAAATTTCGTAAGAAGTTTTAGAAAGAGGACTGCCTGTAGGTTTCTGTATAGTAGTTTGAAGTACTAAGGTTGAAACAATGACACATGGAACTTCGTACAATTTCGCTCTAATGAACTAGTCTATAATCAGGTCACCGTGGGAGATTTGGCATAAATCTTCCTTGGAGAATCCAATCTTGATCAGACTTGAGGGGTTAGAAAGAGGACTCAAAGGACTACTATAGGATGCAATTTTAGATATTCGAGATCTGCAATTACAGATATACAACAGATTTAATATCGAGCTCTTACAAAGTGAAAAACAAAAGGTGTGTAGTTTTTTTAAAATTTTGCATAAGATTGGTTTGAAAAATTAGTTTGAAGGAATTCAAAGGGAATAGTGAAGAATTATTAGCATTAATTGATGCCCTGAAGAAAGGAAATGGAAACACCTAGTAATCAACCTAAAATATCTAGCATGAATCGTGAAGAAGAGGAAGAAATGCAACATGATATATCGAAATTACAAGACCAAGTACAACAATTTCACTCTCACAAAAGGTAACTGAAGCGAAGATGAATGGCGTTGAAGCTAATATGAATGGCGTGCAAGTTAAGATGGATGGCGCGAAAGCTAAGATGAATGGCATCGATGCTAAGATGAATGGCATGGACGCTAAGATGGAAGAATTGAAGATAAATTTGAGTAAGTTGATACAAGAAATGGTTACTAATGGTGAAAGGGTAGTAAAGGAAATTCATGATGAGAACAAAAGAAATGTTAACCATGATTTCATAGACTCTAATTTTGGATTGAAGACCCACCATGTTCCAAAAATCGATAAGAGGAAGTTTGATGGCAAGGATCCCCAAACATGGATACTACAGATGGAGCAATTTTTCAATCTCCATAATGTGCAAAACACACAAAAGGTATGTATTGCAACTTTATATTTGGAACCAAATCAATTTGTATGGTATCGATAGCTTTTCTCTCGTAAACAAATTGTCACTTGGGCAATTTTTATGGAAGAAATGATAGCACATTATGAGGATGCAAAAAGCAACACCATTTTTAGCCAATTGATAAATCTCAAACAAAAGGGTTCAATGATGGAGCACATTGAGGACTTCCAAAAATTGAACATATGGGTAAAACATATTCCAGAGGAGCATAGGATTGATGTGTTCATAGGGAGTTTAAAGGATAATATCCAACATGAGGTTCGCCTTTGGGAACCTGATTCATTGGACAAGGCATTGGAGCAAGAAAATTGGAAAGCAAAATTATGGAAACTAGGAAGCCTACCACTCACAACTATAAAGATGGAAGTGTTGTTGCCCCTAGCCTTCCACAACCTACAAGGTTGACACCACAACAATTGGAATAAAAAAGAGAAAAAGGGCTTTGCTACAGTTGTGATAGCAAATACACTAAAGGTCATAAGTATGCTCAGAAGAAATTATTCTACATAGATTGTGAAGAGGAGGAAGAAAACGAACAAGAAATGTCAAAAGAAGAGGATATACTCCAGGAAAAACCCTAGATAAAGAAGAAATGAATCCGACCATATCTTGTAATGCATTGATCTGGATTTAAATAGGAATGCAACAAATTGCAGATATAACCATACATATAGAGATGCAATAGAAATAATACTTCATTTCTATTAGCGCTTAAATCTACCTTAGGCTGAAATAAGGTAAGACTCAAGGCTACATCAAACCACGCTCAGCCTCGTAGCTAGCCCTACGAGGACAGGAGAGGGCTCTCTC
>APFE031756424.1:0-13563 GCA_000404065.3 Pinus taeda | reverse complement strand
ATTGAGATTTCTTCCCCAGTATGGTTGCCACTATGTTAGCACTCAAATCTACCTTAGGCTAAAATAAGGTAAAACTCAAGGCTACATCAAACCACGCTCAGCCTCGTAGCTAGCCCTACGAGGATAGGACAGGGCTCTCTCCGAGTCAATCTCGGCAAAAGGTAATCAAAGAGGCTCGAGATGACTGAATTGATGACTAATTTTAGGCTAGGTATGAAGTACAAGGACTTTGGAATTGTTTTTTTAAGGTTTTGTTGAATTCAAGGGAAAGGCAAATTTGGGTGCGGGGATGAGGCACAGTTTTTGCAGAGGTATACTTGGGGCAAGATAGGCGATTGTTTTGATTCCTTTAAAGTGATTTAATTGATAGATCTGACTGGTGAGAGGTTAAGAAGAGCAAGAAACTTTCAAGGGCTCTCCTTAAACAGATGAAAACATGGAAAATTAAACAAATTTAAAGGCAGAGCATAGCAATTTTATGGATTCTACCTTAACACTTCATTTGTTCAATTGCAGAAGATTAAAGAAGGAAAGCGGTACACATACACAACTTACAAGTACTGAAAGAAACACACCATCAACACATAAAGCCACATGAATCCCAAATAGTGTTGCAAAACCCTGGTCTTCCTTTGCTAAAATTGCAGATAAAATATGTACAATAGAGTGTCAAGCTATTCCCAAGAGTCCAACCTCTCCAACCTCTGAAAATGATTGAGAAATTACATCATATAGACCATCCTAACCCCTTTCCTTGCCTCTAGGGTTCAAGCTCATCATCCTAGGAGCTGTTTCAACCAATTCTAAACAAAGCACTACAATCTAAGCAGTCAAAACAACTTGCCTCTATAAGCTAGGAAACCAATTCATTCATTAAATTTTTGCTATTTTATGAATGAATCATCTAGAATAGGTAAATAAGTGTCAAATCAACATAATATTCCATTAATTACATCAAGAAGGGTGACAAATCCCATCACAAGTCAAAACTGGTCAAATTGGCTTCATTTGCTGAGCTGAGGATGAAAATTGTGCCAAAAAACCTTGTGCGTCGCGCGCCTGAGCCCTGATGCACCGCGCGCACCCAGCTACATAGTGCATTTTGCAGGAGGCCTTTGGAGGCCTTCCTGGTGTCGAAATCGAGCGCAGGATAGCTCGTTGGAAAGGTCTTTTCCTTTACAAAAATCAAATCTCCCAAGACTGATCAAAATGTGCCAAATGAGGCTGCCTCAAGGGAGAGTGTTGTTGCAGTCAACTTTTGAATGCCTTCCTCAAATCCAAATTGAGCTCATGATAGCTCATTGGAAAGCTCTTTGTGTCTAGCTATCATTTGACTCATCAAGAAAGTCATTTGGCCAACCATGCTAGGAGAAATCTTGATTTTCCCAAGGTCACTTCAGAGGTGCATTCAATTCTCCTGAGGCAACGGTATTTTTGACATTTCTCTAAAACCATGATACCTGTGTAAAACGTGAGGGAGGGTTTTCTTCTTTGGCATGTTTGGACAAAAACCTCTCTCAGTTTTCCAAAATGCATCTTTGATTGCTCTGAAACATATTTTGAGTGAAACTTATCCCGATGTGTGAAACAAGGGATTTTGTCGAAATGAAGTGAAATGAAGGGGATAAGGGGCTTTTAAATTCTTGGGGAAATTTTGGGAAGTAAGGAGGGATGTTAGGAAGCAGGGGAAAGTGGAACCTCAGAGATCGAGTGAGGGGAAGGGGTCCAAAAGGGCAAAACACAGGCCCAACCTAGAAAATTGCCAAGTTGTAGCAAGAAACTAGGGTTTGCGCAAAAATGAGGAATTTGGGGGATCTCAGTGATGGGAAGTGTTCGATAAGGTATATTAAGGATAGGGGAAGGTGTATGAACAGCTGGATACAAGTTTTTCTAATGATTTGATGGTCCAAGAGAAATTGCCTTCAAAACCCTAGGAGAGGGAAATGACCTTACCTATGCGCAACTAAAGCATGAACAAGGTGTGAAAAATGACCCAATGGAACCTGACATGATGATGAAAACCCTATGAATGATGATAGACTCAGCTGAATGGTGACATGGACCGACATTTGGACAATTTTGAAAGGAGTGAAATCAAACCCTAGACCTAATGCCTAGTGACCAAATTTTGCTTGAAGACTCATTGAAATGACAAAATTTGACCTTGACACTCTGAGACCACTTTGTAAGAGCATGTTTGATCACTGAAAGGAGGCTGGAAATATTGACACTAACATTGGCTCCAATGGGGATGGTAGCTCCTTGGAGGTGCCAAGAATGGCAGATCTTTGGGAGAGCAGACAGTGCCTTCATCCATTGGGCAATGGAGTCAAGGCTCAAGCTAAAATGCATGACTGAAAACCGACACAAACAAACTTAACAACAAGACAGAAAACTGACTCACAAATGACTCATGACTGACTTAACTAAAACAAGAACTTACAAAGCTTATTTGAAGGGCAGCAATCCATCGAGATTTGAGGGCTTCGAATCATGATGACAACCACCTGCATACTAATGAAATATGTACAATCATGTGTAATGAGATTTCCAATGTAACCAATCCAATAGATAGCTACATACCAAATTTCTACTCTCACTTTTCTCGAGCAGGCGGAATGATGTACATGTAGGCAACTCACAATAACCACTGAAACCAATGCTTATGATAACGAACCAGGCAACATTTATCTTCTCTAGTTCTTGCAAAAGGATGCCGAAGGGATCTTGATCATCCTGAAGCACTATCTTGTCTTGAGATCCAGCAGCAAAAATACAAGTACTCCCTTCATTCTGATCTGAAAGAAAAATTGATTTCCGAGGGATAGGAATGCATAGAGAAGTATGTGCTTCTGCCATCTGAGTGTTAGCTGTAGTTTCCTTGACCATGAGAAATCCTGGCATATTGTCTCTCTCAAGCTCATACTCCTCATCTTCATGGTATAGGTCTTTCTTAAACAAAAAACAATCTTCAAGATTATCAAACATGACAGCCTTATCATCTTTGTGAAAGAAAATATTATCTGTTTGTTGATCTATAAAACTGATTACAAGACCGTCATCATTTTCAAAAGAGGAAGAGATTTCACCAACACTTTCTTGACCATGTGTGCACTGCAAATCTATTGTAGCTTCGGCTGAAACAAGACCTTTCAAAAGTAGATCTATCTCATCTTCAGACAAAGGAGACAATGCTTTTTGTTTTATTTTTCTCAAACAATAATTGTATTCATATGACATGACAATTAAATTATCATTTACCACTGAGTTATCAAAAGAAGATTTCTCATTTACCTGAACAAAGATCCCATCTTCTTGTCCATGAAATGACCAGATTACCTCCTCATGAAGGCTTTGGTCAATAACCTTGTCTTCTCCATCCAGATGATCTCAACAATAGAGCTCTCCTTCATGGGATTCAGAACAAGGTTGTCTTCTTCTATGGACAGATCTGAAATAACATTCTCCCTTTCATCATTTTTAGCCATGTGGCCATCTTCAACCTGCTGATCTTGATTCTGCTGCAAAATTTCCTGATCATTTTGATAGGTATCCTCTAGGTTCTCTTCATGTTGCTGAAATGGATTCTCATACAGAGCCTCCATGATCTCATCATCCATGAAATTGTCATCTTCATAATATTTCTCAAGGCTTTCAATAAAAGTAGAAGCATGTTTGCAACAGTCATGAACTAAATTTAATGATGGATAAGACGCTTGATATCTTTCAATGAACAGGGCATGAAAATATTTTAAACAATAAATACAAGCAGGCGAAAAACTTTCATACCAAGATTGGGCTTCACCTTCCAGAGTGGCCAGGAATATCTTCATCAAGCAATCTTCAGGAAAATCAACCTTCAACTTGCGAATATGCATGTGAAATCTGACCAAATGTAAAGCAGCATCCTTCCTATCATCATCTTTAAACATAGGCAAATTCCTTGACCAATCTACCTTCAGAATTTTGTTTGGGAAACCTAGAATGTGATCTCGGCTCATGGGAGTGTATCGTCTTGCAACCCATTCCATCTTGAAAAGCTTAAATCTACTGATCTTCCTGCAGTGAAGTCACCATGAAGCATCGATTTTTGGATTGTTCAGTGAATGGAGTCGCCGGGTGAATGATTTCAACCTTCTTATGTCTAATCGTTGTCCACCATCAACAATTAGATCTGAACTTGATACATGCACTGGGGCAATTTATAAGTTAAGTGTTACAATTACAAGCTACACTGGAGATCGACTGAAGCAGCGTTTATCTACTATGCACTCGCAGAGCAATGTGCAGTTCGAAGGCTACCTGGCGTGACTTCAGATTCCGTCTGTAGCTATAAATCAAATAACACTAACAAACAAATCAGTTCTTTGCTAGTATGGTCACCACTATGTTAGCGCTTAAATCTACCTTAGGCTGAAATAAGGTAAGACTCAAGGCTACATCAAACCACGCTCAGCCTCGTAGCTATCCCTACGAGGACAGGAGAGGGCTCTCTCCGGGTCAATCTCGGCAAAAGGTAATCAAAGAGGCTCGAGATGACTGAATTGATGAATAATTTTAGGCTAGGTATGAAGTACAAGGACTTTGGAATTGATTTTTTACGGTTTTGTTGAATTCAAGGGAAAGGCAAATTTGGGTGCGGGGATGAGGCACAGTTTTTGCAGAGGTCTACTTGGGGCAAGATAGGTGATTGTTTTGATGCCTTTAAAGTGATTGAATGGATAGATCTGAATGGTGAGAGGTTAAGGAGAGCAAGAAACTTTCAAGGGTTCTCCTTAAACAGACGAAAACATGGAAAATTAAACAAATTTAAAGGCAGAGCATAGCAATTTTATGGATTCTACCTTAACACTTCATTTGTTCAATTGCAGAAGGTTAAAGAAGGAAAGCGATACACATACACAACTTACAAGTACTGAAAGAAACTCACCATCAAGACATAAAGCCACATGAATCCCAAATAGTGCTGCAAAACCCTGGTCTTTCCTTTGCCAAAAATGCAGATAAAATATGTACAATAGTGTATCAAGCTATTCCCAAGAGTCCAACCATGAAAATGACTAAGAAAATACATAATATAGGCAAGCCAACACATTCCCTTGCCTCTAGGGGTCGAGCTCATCATCCTAGGAGGTGTTTCAACCAATTCTAAACAAAGCACTACAATCTAGGCAGTCAAAACAACTTGCCTCTATAAGCTAGGAAACCAATTCATTCATTAAATTTTTGCTATTTTGTGAATGAATCATCTAGAATAGGTAAATAAGTGTCAAATCAACATAATATTCCATTAATTACATCAAGAAGGGTGAAAAATCCCATCACAAGTCAAAACTGGTCAAATTGGCTTCATTTGCTGAGCTGAGGATGAAAACTGTGCCAAAAAGCCCTGTGTGCCGCGTGCCTGAGCCCTGTGCGCTGCGCGCCTGAGCCCTGATGCGCCGCGCGCACCCAGCTACATAGTGCATTTTACAGGAGGCCTTTGGAGGCCTTCCCGGTGTCGAAATCAAGTGCAAGATAGCTCGTTGGAAAGGTCTTTGAGTCTACGTTTCAACGCAACTATAATTTTTCAATTTTGGGTTCATTTTCATTATCAAAAATCAAATCTCCCAAGACTGGTAAAAATGTGCCAAATGAGGCTGCCTCAAGACAGAGTGCTGTTGCAGTCAACTTTTGAATGCCTTCCTCAACTCCAAATTACGCTCATGATAGCTCATTGTGAAGATCTTTGTGTTTAGTTATCATTTGAATCATCAAGAAAGTCATTTGGCCAACCATGCTAAGAAAAATCTTGATTTCCCCAAGGTCACTTCAGAGGTGCATTCAATTCTCCCGAGGCAACGGTATTTTTGACATTTCTCTAAAACCATGATACCTGTGAAAAAAGTGATGGACATTTTTCTTCTTTGGCATGTTGTGGACAAAAACCTCTCTCAGTTTTCCAAAATTCATCTTTGATTGCTCTGAAACATCTTTTGAGTGAAACTTATCCCGATGTGTGAAACAAGGGATTTTGTCGAAATGAAGCGAAATGAAGGGGATAAGGGGCTTTTAAATTCTTGGGGAAATTTTTGGAAGTAAGGAGGGATGTTAGGAAGTAGGGGAAAGTGGAATCTCAGAGATCGAGTGAGGGGAAGGGATCCAAAAGGGCAAAACACAGGCCCAACCTAGAAAATTGCCAGGTTGTAGCAAGAAACTAGGGTTTGCACAAAAATGAGGAATTTGGGGGATCTCAGTGATGGGAAGTGTTCGATAAGGTATATTAAGGATAGGGGAAGGTGTATGAACATCTGGATACAAGTTTTCCTAATGATTTGACCGTCCAAGAGAAATTGCCTGCAAAACCCTAGGAGAGGGAATGACCTTACCTAGGCGCAACTGAAGCATGAACAAGGTGTGAAATGACCCAATGGAACTTGACATGATGATGAAAACCCTATGAATGATGATAAGACTCAGATGAAGTGGTGGATGGACCGACATTTGGACAATTTTGAAAGGAGTGAAATCAAACCCTAGACATAATGCCTAGTGACCAAATTTTGCTTGAAGACTCACTGAAATGACAAAATTTGACCTTGACACTCTGAGACCACTTTGTAAGAGCATGTTTGATCACTGAAGGAAGGCTGGAAATAATGACACTAACAATTTCATCACTGTAAAACACTGAAATATGCTTAAAAACAGAAATTGAAATAAACTAGCTAAGACGATGGTAGCTTATCTCTGAGAAGAGATGTAGCGGCTACATGCCTCTGAACTGTGTTACAATGAGTCTTGAAGGCCTATTTATTGTTGAGAAACAATGGAAAACCCGAAACATCAAAAAACCTAACCCTAGAATATGAAACGCCAAACTGTGGGCCTCGTTTGGGTAAATTGGTACATCAACTTCCTGGGGTCGTAACTTTGGCATATGATCTCCGTTTGATGCACACAATATCTCGTTACAAAGATCTATCCAAGAAATATAACTTTGGCAAGAGAAACATCGGTCCATGGACCCATGTTCCTCCCAGTTTTCCCAAAAAACGTCGTTTTGGGTCTCAAAATGGCTCCGGAAGTTTAGGACCCGATAAACTACTAAAAATAGTAAACTATGCTACAATTAAGGAAACTGAAAAGCTGAAAGAAACAATGGTGGGGGTCTAGGTGGAATTTGTGGGTGTCCACCAATATCCACCTAGATCATTCCTCCCCCCTTAGGAAGCAATGGTCCCCATTGCATTGAGTTCCTCCATGAGATGAGGAAACTTCTGCTAAACTTGGTCCCTGGTAAGCCACTTGCCCTGGTGAAGGAGCTGGTCTGCTTTAACAACTCGATACAGTTGGATATTCTACTGGTGAGTGTGCTTGATCTGTGTGTCCATGATCCAATAAGTTGCAGCTTCTTCCATGCAATCTGGATTTAACTATGTGGGTGTGAGTTGTTCTGCAATGTCGGATGTGTCTAGTAATGGTGGAAAGTATGGCCGAAGGCGATCCACATTGAACACTAGGTGCAGGCCAAGGAATGGGGGAATGCTGAGCTCACATGCATTGTCTCCCACAACCTTGGTAATGGTGTAAGGACCATATCGAAGTGGTCTAAGTTTTTGATAGGCTCCAGTAAGGTGTTCCTTTTGCAAATGCAACCAGACTTTGTCGCCCACCTGAAACTTGTGTGGCACCCGATGTTGATCATGTCGCTGCTTGTACTTGGAATTTGATTTCTCCAAAATGTCATGGACCTGTTAGTGAATATGTTGGATGTGCTTAATGAAACTATCTGCCTTATTCATTTCAGACTGGACATGAGCCAAATCTGTGTGGGTAGCAGCAAATGGCATGGCCACATCAATGGGACATAGTGGCCGGTATCCCAAGCCCACCTGAAAAGGGTTGTGGCCAGTCGAGCTGTGGAGAGCCCGGTTATAGTTGTGCTGAACATAGGGGAGGCTCTCATCCCATGTGTGTGGATGCTTTGAGTTGTACATGCACAAAATGTGTACGATCATCCTGTTGACAACCTCTGTCTGGCCATCAGTTTGGGGATAGAAGGCTATGGACTTAGTGAGTTTGGTGTCTAGCATCGACCAGAGACTAGACCAAAATGTACTGAGGAACCTGTTGTACCGATATGAGATGATAGACTGTGGGATCCCAAAGTGTACCCACACTCGTTCAAAGAAGAGTTTAGCAATGGCTTCTGCTATGATATTCTTCTTGCAAGCCGTCATAATGGCCATCTTCAAGAACCTATCAATGACCAAAAAAACATTGTCATTTCCATGCTTTGTAGAAGGAAGGCCTGACATGTAATCCATGGAGATGGATTCCCAAGGTCGACTAGGGGTAGGTAGTAGAGTATAGAGGCCTTGCTTCTTGATGGTCGGTTTGGCAATGGCGAAGGCAGTTCATGATCTGATGTACTTCCCGACATCCTATTGAAGATTCAACCAATAGAAATACTTCTACAATACTGCCACCATTTTCTTGACCCCGAAATGCCCAGTAGCCCGATTGTAGTGTGCTTCCCAAATCATCTTGGCACTCTTGCTTGAAGGAACACAAAGGTGCCCCAGGTGGCATAACAGGGCATCCTGGAGATGAAAATCTGGATATGCAAGAGTGTCTGGTATGTGTGGCCGAATTCTAGGTCGCTTCTGTAGAGATGTGGCCAATCAGAAGTCTCGTGCCCATAAGAGTTGAGCATGGTGGTTAACACCATGATCGATGGTCGATTGAGACAATCTGCAACATTATTAGTGCTGCCCTTCTTATACTTGATATTCAAATGGAACTGTTGTAGGTATGTGGACCACTTCTGATGGTGATCATTCTGCAATTTCCCTTGGGTTTGTATGAACTGCAGGGGCCAGTGGTTAGTGTGGATGACCGTTTCCTTCCCCAAAATGTAATGCTTCCATTGTCGGCAGGCCTTCACAATGGAATACATCTCTTTGTCATAAGTGGGATACTTCCAGAATGTGTCTGAAAGCATCTCACTGTGATATGTCACTGGATGGTCATGTTGAGTAAGGACTACCCCAATAGCATAGTCAAAGGCATCTGTCTTGACCTCAAATGGTTGTTGCAAGTCTGGTAATGCGAGCATTGGTGTCGATCAGAGGTGATATTTCAACTCTGTGAATGCCTTTTGTTGAGATTCAGACCAAAATAATTTTTCTTTCGCTCCACCCTTGGTGGCTTGACTCAAGGGCCAAGTGATATGAGAAAATCCGAACACGAACCTGCTGTAGAAGTTGGTAAGACCCAAAAAGCTATGAGCTCTGTCAGAGTGGTTGGAGCTGGCCAATCCCGAATGACTTGGATCTTGGCTAGATCCACATGCATGCCCTATTCATCAATAATGTATCCTAGATACTGAACTTGGGTCATGCCAAAAGTGCATTTCTACAAATTGGCACATAGCTTGTGTTGCCGCAGTGTTTGGAGAACTTGTCGGATGTGGTGGAGGTGCTCTTCCCAACTTTGGCTGAAGATCAAGATGTCATCCAAGTATACCACTCAAATGAGTTGGTGAATGCCACAAGATGTCATCCATTGCCTCATGAAGGTTGCAGGAGCATTCGTCAATCTGAAAGGCATAACCAACCATTCGAAAAGGCCCTCCTTGGCTTTGAAGGCAGTCTTCCACACATCGGAGGGTTCGATTGGTACTTGGTGATATCCTGACTTCAAATCAATCTTTCTGAAATATTTTTCCCCCTTCAGTTGGTCTAGGAGGTCATCAATCCATGGGATCGGGTACCTATTATGGACAGTAATCTTGTTCAGCACCCGATAGTCAATACAGAGTCTCCAAGTCCCATCATTCTTCTATACCAACATGATTGGGCTCCCACGGGGTGATGAACTCGGACGGATGTGACCTTTCTGCATCAGCTCCTGAATCTGCCTCTTGGTTTCATCGTTCTCGAGAATGGAGCGTCGATAGATTGGTCCATTGGGTAGTGGCACACTTGGGGTCAGATCGATGGAGTGCTTGACCTGACAGTGTAGAGGAACCCTTGCGGGGGAGGTGAAGATGTCCTCGTACTCCTCCACGACCTTGCCCATCTGTATTTTTCGTGCGGAGGGGCCCTGTCTAGAGGTTGTGGCCACCATATTCTTCTTTCCTTAAGGGCGTACCATTAGGAAAACAAATTTCCCGATTTTGGAAATGAGCTTACTGCATTGTTTTGCAGTAACCAAAGAGATGGAGGTAGGTGTGCTACCTCCGGTATCCTGTACAACTTATTTCCCAAAGTAACAATAACGACACGAGACCTTGATTCATACACAACATGTCGCTTCCACAAGTATGGTTGTCCTAATAATTCATCACAAACATCAAGGGGAGAAACATCACATAATACCTCATTCGTGAAGGGCTTGATGTTGTATGGAAGGCAACACCGCTGGCTCATGCGAAGATCTCATCCTTGGTGAAGCCACTTGATGTTGTAGGTTGTGGATGTGCTATGGTTGGTAAGCCCAATCGCTTCACGACCTCTGCCGAAATGAGGTTATTTTGGCTCCTGATGTCAACAATGAACTGTAGCGAGGATCCCTTTACCCACATCAGGGAGTGGAAGAGGCGCTCCTCCTCCTATGGATCTTCAGATTCCTCCTTCTGGATCTTCATGGTGGAAACAGTGGCATTGGGCTCCGCATCGATAATATGCTTCCCTTTGTCATTCCCCTTGTTGGGTTCTGACTTAGATTCGGAACATGCATCTGATTTTGAAACCTTTAGCTCAGCCACCAGTGACTCCTTGGCCCAACACTCACTTGTGTTGTGAGTGGAGCTCTTATGGAACTCACACCACTTTCTCGTGTCCTTTTTCGGCTTCGTGGTGTTGTTCTTTTCTTGCATCTTTAGTGGGTTGTCTTGGGCCATCCCACCTTGGCTTTTTTCATTGTTCTACGGTTTGGGGGCACCTTTCCCTTGCTTCGGATTCACAGATCCAAAGTCTCGCTTCTTCTGTTTAAACTTTTGCTCGATCTTGATGGCATATTGGTATGTCATGCTAAGTGAGGAGATGTTCAAGAATTCTATTTCATCCTGGATGTACCTGTGCAACCAACCACGATATTTGAGTACCAAATGCTACTCTGAATCCTTGATACCCAACTTTGTACGAAGGGTATGGAAAATATTGATAAACCCCGACATGTCTTGGTCCCTTCCCTACAACAGCGTGGTCCACTTTATGTATTGATCCTCATAGCTTCTGACAGGGTAGTATTGCTCCTTGCTGGAAATCCAGAATGAATTCTAGGTGGGTGCGGCTAAAAATAGTGAGGCCATACTTTCATCCTTCTGCTCGCAGTAGGTTTCCCACCAGTCCTTGACATGGCGGGCAGCTTTGAGAAGAGCGAAAGTAATCTTTTCCCGGCCGCAGAAATCATGAACAGAAGAATACCCTTCTAGAAAATTTAACCATTTATCTACGGTGTTTGCATCTATCTAACCCTCAAATATGGGAATGTTAAAGTTAACTTGTACCTTAAAGGGTGTGGCGCTTCCAGAGTAGCTGCTGGAAGTAGATGTGTTGCCCCTGGGTAGCCCCTGAAGGATTTGGGAAAAGTTGTCCATCATTTCATTCTTTTGTTGCTCGAGGGCCTCTTCGAGCAAGATTTTGATAGGATCTCCTACCCACTCGTCTTTCTTTTCATCCACCATGGGAGGCCGTCAGGATTTGCGAGGCTAGTCTTGCAAAGGTTCGACCAGTTCAAGCCCTAACTCCTTATATCCTGACCTCGTTAGGGACATGCAAAGAAAGACAGAGAAAGAGCAGACCACTATGATACCACTAATCTATATTTAAATAGGAACACAAAAAATTACACATATAACCATACATATAGAGATTTAGCAGAAATAATACTTCATTTCATTACTGTAAAATATTGAAATATGCTTACAAACATAAATGGAAATAAATTAGCTAGGGCGATGGTAGCTTATCTCTGAGAAGAGATGTGGCAGCTACATGCCTCTGAGTTGTGTTATAATGAGGCTCAAAGGCCTATTTATTGTTGAGAAACAATGGAAAACCCTAAACATCCGAAAACCTAACCCTAGAAGATGAAATGCCAAACTGTGGGCACCATTTGGGTAAATTGGTACATCAACTTCTCGGGGTTGTAACTTTGGCATACGATCTCCGTTTGACATACACAATATCTCGTTAGAAAGATCTATCCAAGAACTACAAATATGGGAAGAGAAACATGGGTCCATGGACCCATGTTGCTCCTATTTTTCCCAAAAACATCGTTTTGGGCCTCAAAATGGCTTCGGAAGTTCAAGACCCGAAAAACTACTAAAAATAGTAAACTATGCTACAATTAAGGAAATTGAAAAACTAAAAGAAACAATGTTGGGGGTCTAGGTGGAATTGGCGGGTGGCCACCAATATCCACCTAGATCATTACTTTCCCCTTAGGAAGCAATGGTCCCCATTGCATTGAGTTCCTCCATGAGATGAGGAAACTTCTGTTGAACTTGGTCCTTGGTGAGCCACTTGCCTTGGTGAAGGAGTTGGTCTGCTTTGACAACTCGATACAGTTGGATATTCTACTGGCGAGTGTGCTTGATCTGTGTGTCCATGATCCAATCAATTTTAGCTTCTTCCATGCAATCTGGATTTAACTCTGTGGGTGTGAGTTGTTCTACAATGTCGGATGTGTCTAGTAATGGTGGAAAGTATGGCCGAAGGCGATCCACGTTGAACACTGGGTGCAGGCTAAGGAATGGGGGAATGCTGAGCTCAAATGCATTGTCTCCCACAACCTTGGTAATGGTGTAAGGATCATATCACAATGGTATGAGTTTCTGATAGGCTCCAGTAAGGTGTTCCTTTTGCCAATGCAACCAGACTTTGTTGCTCACCTAAAACTTGTGTGGCACCCGATGTTAATCATGTCGCTACTTGTACTTGGAGTTTTATTTCTCTTAGCTTCGTCGGACTTCACAAAAACCTCTTTTGTGGAATGTGATGCTTTAGGAAATGGAATTGGTGTTGTTTTAATGTAAGATGAAAGACCCATTGCTTTCGAAAGTCATCCAATCAAAGGAAAGTATTTACACAAATCTATTTATGAGAAGGAAATGTTGGCAATACTACATGCACTTAAGAAATGGTGACCCTACCTAGTGGGAAGACACTTCAAGGTAAAAACGGATCATGATAGCCTTAAATAATTTGTAGAACAAAGATTATCCTCTGAAAAGAAACAAAAGTGGGTCACAAAGATGTTGGGTTATGACTTTGAAATCATCTACAAAAAAGGGAAGCAAAATGTGGTGGCAGATGCACTCTCAAGAAAGGATGAGGATGTGGAAGCATTGTTGTGTGCCATTTCTATTAACCAACCAGATTGGATAAATGAAGCAAGGGAGGAATGGAAGAATGACGAAGAAGTGTGGGCACTTATTCGAAAGTTACAACAAGATTCCAGTTAATGTCGGATACATTTAGCTGGCAAAAATGATTCATTATGGTACAAAGATCGCTTATACCTCTGTAAGAATTCCCAGCCTAAAACAAAAGATTTCTTATGGAATTT
>APFE031756421.1:2583-20683 GCA_000404065.3 Pinus taeda | reverse complement strand
TAGAGGGAGATCTAAATCTCTAGGAAACCCTGTATAGGTGTGCTAGAAGTGTGGAAAGAAAGGGCACTTCAAAAGGGACTATAAATCTAAACCTCCTGAGAAAAGAAAGGGATCTGATGATGCTCCTTCTACAGAGGTGAAAACCACCTCAGATGAAGGTAGGGATGTGTACTTGGCTTCTTCTTCAAGTAAACATGTATATCATGAGGCATGGTTGATTGAATCAGGTGCATCCTTTCACTTCACTCTCCACAAGAAGTGGTTCTATGAGTATGATGTTGATTTGGGGTAGCATTGGATGTGCTCTAACCATGAAATTTGGTGGAGAGGTTGGGGCACATGAAAAATCCAATACCTAGAAAGGGTTTGAGAAGATTCTAAACAATTTGGGAGATATTAAAATAGTTAATATTTTTAATGGAGTCCTTAAATCTAAACTTTGGGAAATTAAAATATTAATGTGAATTAATATAAAATTGTGTTAGAATGGTCCAAAAGTCATGGATCAAGCCAGATCTAATCTTAGTCGTTGATTAGAGACTTAATCTTGGCCGTTGATATGTCAACGAGAAAATTATAAGAGGAGGCTTGAGGGTCACTTGGAGAGCACACCAGATGACCAGTCATTCTATTCTCTAGAGCGGGATTTGCTAAGAGAGATAGAATTGGTGATTGATGTTGCAGCTGAGGGGCAGTGAGTACAGGGAGATAGAGAGGCAGAGATAGTGCCAATAAATCAGCCTAGGAGCCGGACAGAGTGATACAAAACCAGCCAAGGCTCACGCAGGGCCATGCAGAGGCAGTCAAGAGCTACGCAGTTCTTCAGGGAGGCCAGCGTTGCTGACGCAGAGGGCTAGAAGTGCAATGCAGGGCCTCCTGAGGTTGACACTAGCCCATTCAGGGTGACACAGGGCTAGTGCTAGGCAGAGAGAGGCTAACGCAGTCCAGAACGGAAAACATTGGGGTTTCTGGGGTAGATTGGAGCTGAGGTGCTACCAGAGGGTTTATCCAGGGTTTCAGCGAGGACATTTGTCTCAGACTGAGTGGTACTACTGCCAAGGACATTCTTTGTTGGGTAAGCCAGATTTGGCACCCAAACTTTACTACAAAATTTCTTAATAAGAAAGCCCTGAGATCGCTGCACTAGTTTTCCCGCATTGGGTTTTTCTGGGGACATTGGTCCAAAAATAACAATGTCATTGTGCTTGTTTATATTTCCTTCGGTTGATTATCTGTAATATGTTGGGCATGCACTAGTGTTTATTTTCAGTATTTACATTGTAAATAAATTGTTAAGTAACAGAACAAGTAAGTAGGAATAAATCAGTAAAGTGCATGGAGGGTTTCTAACTGGTAGAATTAGAAACTTCAACATGGTATCAGAGGGTGGTTGCAGATCATAGGAGAACTGAGAACATCAGCTGAGAGGGGCAATATCAGCAAAAAACAGCTGTCTCGAATGACAGAAGTTTTTTCTAGCAGAGCAACAACAAGGGAAGGGTGACATAGTGCCTGCATCATCAAGGGTGAGCCAGGAAGAGGCAGCACAAAGGCTAAGGGAGGCAAAGGGATACTCACGCAGAGAAACACAAAAGATAGGAGGGCTGACATAGTTGGCTAAGGAGGCCGAGTTGTTGGTGTCGAGACTGTGTAGAGCCTAGGAGCTCTCACCTTCAGGTTGCTAGGGTTTACGAGGCTATGGGAAACTTGCAAAGTGGAGCTGGTGGGGTACTGTAGTCAAAACAATACCTAACAGGGCAAGGAGGATGGAGTTTCTACCGAGGGTTTCTAGCCGAGAAATCCAGATCAGTGTTCCAATTACACAGATGATCAGAGTAGGGGGCATCTCGACATCGGCAGAAGGATTTCCAGAAGGGAAATCGAGACTCAGAGGGAGTCACATCGAGAACTTCTAGGAGGGAATTAGAAGAACAACATGGCATTACACGGAGTAAGAGACCGCGACAGATTGGACAGAGCCTCAAAATTCGCAGTCTAGAAGGCCAGAATCTTATCCATACTTGCAAAAATCGTTTCAAGCACTTCGCCTTGAGGACAATAGCAATCCCAGTTGAACCAGTTGATAATGACAAGTACGAGGCCATAATGGCGAGGGCCAACAACATCATCCTTGACGAGGTCAAGGACCATATATTACCACACATTGTCGATAAGGAAATGGCATATGAGATGTGGGAGGCCCTAAACAAATTGTACCAACATACTTTTGTGCAGAGAAGAATGTTACTAGAAAATCAGATGAGGTCATACCAAATGAAGAAGGGAGAACTAATCGACACCTTCCTCGGTGGACTAAATGAGATCCGAGATCAGTTGACTTCCATAGGGGCCATGCCAGATCATGAATTAATGGTGACGGCAGCCCTGAATGCAATCTCAGAAGACTGGGAGGTATTTGTCTAGAGTATACTGGGCAGAGGGACCCTTCCACCTTGGGAGGAGATGTGGGCGGCTCTTCACCAAGAAGATATCAGACGACAGACAAAGGCAGGAAGTAGTAGTACGGGGATCAGAGTCAAAAAGGAGGAGGAGGAAGATGTTGCCCTAGTATTTGAAGGAAAGCAAGAAAAATGAAAGAAGAAGGATCTCTCCAAGATCAAGTGCTTCCATTGTGGGGAGCTAGGTCATTATGTGATCCAGTGTCCAAGGAAGAAGAACAAGGGAGAGGCCTCTGAGACCAAGGTTGCGCCAGCAAGGATAGAGAAGGAAGTGGAGATAGACGATGACTGTGCCATGAGTGCACACACACCACATAAGCGGAAGTGTGGAGACATCGAGTTGTAGTCAGATGGACTACAGGTGATTATGGGTAGGATCCTTGAGGTACCTAGCCTCTTGGATTAGACCTTGCTACAGGAGCCCCGAAGAGGAGTAGCAGTACTGGAAGATGTTAGTAGAGATGGATGCGGATGGAGTGATAGAGGGAGCTACAGTGTAGGATTCTCAGGACAGCATGAGGTAGCAGTACAAGAAGCATAGGAGTGTTGCACTAGTGCAATATGGGACAGAGAGGTGTGCAACGATGTGAGATGCACAAAGTTGTTGCAGTAGTGTAGAGGTCAGAGAGGGAGAACTTGTCAGTGATATAGGGAGCTTCAGCATCAAGAGTATTTATAACCCAACAGAAAGGTCGGAATTGGGAGATTAGTTACTTCTCAATAATTGAGTTGCAGTGCAGCAGTGGGCAACACAATGCAACATGATGAGAGGAGATGCAATGCAAATGCAACAATGGTAGTGGTAGAGCCATGGGCAACAACACGGATGTAGAGGGAGTTATAGTAGGATGCAGCAGTGGCAGTGGTAGAGCCATGGGTAGCAGTACAAGATGTAGTGGTGTAGAGGATGATGGGCAGCAGGCCTAACATCAGCACAAGGACCAATGTCGAATGATTAGGGTGAGATATTCAATGAGAAGTATTATTAGAGCACACTCCTCGCTAACATCGAGTGTTGATTTGGGGTAGCACCGAATGTGCTCTAGCCACGAAATTTGGTAGAGAGGTTGGGGCACATGAAGTCTCCAATACCCAGGAAGGGTTTGGGCAAATTCTAAACAGTTTGGGAGATAATAAAATAATTAATATTTTTAATGGAGTCCCTAAGTCTAAACTTAGGGAAATTAAAATATTAATGTGAATTAATATAAAATTGTGTTAGAATGGTCCAAAAGTCATGGATCAAGCCAGATCTAATCTTAGATGTTGATTAGGGACTTAATCTCGGCCGTTAATATGTCAACGAGAAAAGTATAAGAGGAGGCTTGAGGGTCACTTGGAGAGAACACCAGATGATTAGTCATTCTATTCTCTAGAGCGGGGTTTGCTAAGAGAGATAGAATAAGTGATCAAAGTTGCAGCTGAGGGGTAGTGAGTATAGAGAGGAAGATATCGTGTCGGGAGATTAGCACAGCAGCCAGAGGGAGTGACGCAGGAGCAGCCAATGCTCACGCAGGGCCACGCAAAGGCAGCTAGGAGCTACGCAATGCTTTAAAGAGGCCAGCGTTGCTGACGCAGAGGGCCAGAAGGATGATGCAGGGCCTCCTGAGGCTGACGTAGGTCCATTCAGGGTGATGCTGGGCCAGCACTGGGTAGAGAGAGGCTGATGCAGTCCAGAAAGGTAGACGTTGGGGTTTCTAGGGAAGATTAGAGCTCAGGAGCTGCGAGAGGGTCTATCCAGGGTTTCAGAGGGGAAACTTGTCTCAAACTGAGTGGTACAACTGCCAAAGGCATTCTCTATTAGGTAAGTCAGATTTGGCACCCAAATTGTACTATGAAATTGCTTAATAAGAAAACCCTCAAATAGCTGCACCAGATTTCCCGCATTGGGATTTTCCGGGGACATTGGTCCAAAAAATAACGGTGTCATTGTGCTTGTTTCTGTTTCCTTCAGTTGATGATCTGTAATATGTTGAGCATGCAATAGTGTTTATTTTCAGTATTTACATTGTAAATAACTTTTAAGTAACGAAACAAGTAGGTAGGAATAAATCAGTAAAGTGCATGGAGGGTTTCTGACTAGTAGACTTAGAAACTTCAACATATGATAAATATCATGGTGGTAATGTCTTCTTAGAAGATTATAAGAAGGCTAGAATTGTCAGACGCAGAAAAGTTAAATTGAAGTTGCAAGGTGGAAGGATTAGATAACTTTCAAGTGTTTTGCATATTCTTGCATTGGCCAGAAATTTGATTTCTATAAGAAAATTGGATGATGCAGGTGTAAAAATAGTGTTCGAGAAAGATACCTGCAAGATGATTTGGGGAGCACTGGTATTGATGTGGGAATCTCGGATTGGAACTCTGTACAAGCTTAGGGTAGCACTGTTATTGATGGGTGCAATAGTTTTGTGGTACCTGAAAATGGAGCAAAAAATCTAGTGGTCTCTGGAGAAAAGACCATGCTATCGCATCAAAGGCTTGGACATATTGGAGATAAGGGCCTTCGAATACTTCACGGTAATGATATGGTAGAAGGTATGCCTAATTTCTCTCTGGATTTTGATTTCTGTGAAAATGTGTATATGGGAAGCAGAATCGGGTGAGTTTCCCCTCTTGTGCTAAGAGGGCGAAACAAATATTAGAGCTCGTGCACAGTGATGTATTTAGAACTGTGTCGGTTCCATCACTGGGTAAGTCTGTGTACTATGTATCATTTATAGATGGCTTCTCAAAGAATACATGGATATATTTCCTCGAGAAGAAATATGAAGTCTTTGCCAAGTTTAAATAATTTAAGGCTCTGGTGGAAAACCAAATAGAGAAGAAGATAAAGGTGTTGAGGATAGATAATAGTGGAGAATTTTTCAAGAAGGAATTTGAAGAGTTATGTAAGAAGTGTGGTATAGCAGGGCAGAAGACTACTCCATACACACCTCAGCAAAATGGAGTTGCAAAAAAAATAAATAAGACGCTAATGGAAAAGGCAAGAAGCATGCTCAGTGATGTCGGGTTAGGACAGGAATTCTAAGTAGAGGCAGTGGAGGCTGCATGTAACCTGGTCAACAGATCACGTTCATCAGCATTGGAGGATAAGAATCCACAAGAGGTATGGACTGGTAAGAAACCTTCTCTTTTACATATGAGGGTATTTGGATGTGATGCATATGTACATGTTCCAAAGGAGAAAAGAACAAAGTTGGATAGTAAATTTGAAAGGTGCATATTTATTGGTTATAAGGATGGTTTAAAAGGTTATAAGCTTTGGAACCTAGAAACAAGGAAAGTTGTGTACAACCAGAATGTCGTGTTTAGAGAGGTGAAATATGTTATTAAACATGAATTCCTACCAAAGAAACCTAAGAAAATAGAGTTTGAGCTAAAGGAGGAAGAATTAGACTCTATAGCAGAAGAGGAATCAAAAAATGAAGAGCCACAAACTCTAGCTGTGAGAAGATCAATTCGAGAAAGAAGGCAACGAGAAAAGTATAGTCCATCTGCTTTCTATTCAAATTTTGCTTTATCTATTACTAATGATGATCCCAGAATTGTTAGGGAAGCTGTAGATTCAGAGGATGGAAAACTCTGGAAAGATGCCCTGGTTGATGAAATGGCATCTTTGCACAAAAATGAGGCTTGGGATCTGGTGGAGCTTTCAGCTAGAAGGAAACTCATTAGAAGCAAATGGGTGTTTAAGAAGAAAATGAATACAAAAGGCAAGGTGGAGAAATACAAAGCTCGGTTGGTAGAAAAAGTTATTCCCAGGTGTCAGGAATTGATTTTGGTGATATTTTTTTCCCCTGATGTCAAGGTAGCTTCTATTAGATTACTTATATCTGTTGTTGTTGCTTTTGATTTTGAGGTAGAAGATGGATGTGAAGACAACATTTCTTCATTGGGATATGAAAGAAGATATCTGCATGAAGCAACCTAAAGGCTTTGTAGTGAAGGGTAAGAAATAATTGGTATGCAAGTTAAAAGAGTCTTTGTATGGGTTAAAACAATCACCAAGGATGTGTTATCACAAATTTGATACATTTATACAGGGACTTGGCTTCACAATAAGAAAAGCAGATCACCATGTGTATTTTAAATTAATTGGTGATTGTTTTATTCTATCTAGTCTTGTATGTGGATGATATGTTGCTGGTTGGAACTGAAAAAAGAAATTATCCGGGATTTGAAAACCCAATTGTCCTCTAAATTCGACATGAAATTTCTTGGTGCTCCAAACTATATTTTGGGCATGGAAATTAAACAGATCGGGCAAAGAGGACGCTCTGGTTAAACCAAAGGAAGTATGTCGAGACAATATTGCAGAGGTTTAATATGCAGGATAGCAAACCGATGAAGGTTCTTATTCCCGTAGGTGTAAAGTTATCTGCTGAACAGTATCCCAAGACATAAGAAGAGGAAAAGGACATCTCCCGTGTTCCATATGCATGTGCAGTCGGTACCCTGATGTATGCAATGGTCTGTACTAGACCAGACATTGCACATGCAGTGGGAGTATTGAGCAGGTTTATGTCAAAACCAGGTAAGGAGCATTGGACAATAATGAAGTGAGTTTTCAGGTATTTGCATGGCACTAGTGATTATGGTTTGTGCTACCAAGAAAGATCGGGATTGGATAGAGTTTTGGATATCCGTGTCTTTGTTGATGCAAACTGGGTTGGAGATCTGGATCAAAGAAGATCTACAAGTGGGTATGTGTTCAACCTATTTGGAGGTGCAATCAGTTGGATGAGTAAGAGACAGTCTGTAGTGGCCCTTTCAACTACAGAGGAAAAATACATGGCAGCCACTCATGCAAGCAAGGAAGTAGTTTGGTTGCAAAGATTGTGTCCAAGTATAGGGTTAGTACAGCAAGCTATAAGGATAAACTGTGACAACCAAAGTGTAATTTTCTTGGAAAAGAGCCTTTCTTATCATTCAAAGACAAAGCACATTGATGTTCAATATTACTTTGTGAGGGATATGGTTGAAAACAAAAAGCGGTTGTTGGGAAAGGTGGACACTTTGAAGAATATTGTAGATGCATTGACAAAGTCTATGCGCATTGAGAAGTTCTCTTGGTGTAGAAAAACAATGGGCATTGCAGGGGTGGATCAATGACTAAGCTCTCCTATGGAAAGAAAACAACAAGTGGGAGAATGTTGGGTATGTGTTATATTCTTTCCATGACTACCCCATGTGTGGTGTAATCACAGGGGGGCAGTTGCCCCCTTGTTGGGCGATATGCAGGGGGGAGGTAGCCCCCTTGCACAGGGTCCAAGGCAGTGCCCCAAGATTTTTTTTTTGACCCTATATTAGGTGGGAAGACCTACCTATGGTTTTTTGCATGGATTTCGCACATGGTTTTGGGCATGATGGTTTTCTATCCATGGTATTTTGTAGATCTAGTCAAGGGAACTATTGTTATGTTCTAATCCAAGGTTAATGGGTTGGGGTTTATGGATGCTTTGGCATGTGTATATATGTTTTATAACATTGAAAGGAATATAATGAAAAAAATCAATCTGATAGCCCCGGTTTTGGGATCCAAGGGAAAATCTCTGCGTGTATCTATTTTATGTTTTATGCTCTTGCTATTGTTTATTTTCTGTTTTTAGAATTCGTATGCATGTTATTTCTGTACGAGGTTAAAACCTTCATTTTCACTAGATTTACTGTTTAGATTTTCTGAGTGTAATTATTCAATGATAGCAGTGACATACAATACTGTGTGAAAAGTCATTAGGAAGTAATTATCTAGAGAAAATTGTATCCTACTACACTTATTATAGAATTTGAATATTGGTTTTGTACAAAAACTTGTAAGGATAGATTGTGACAATTACAATGTATTCTTTCTAGCAAAGAACCCCCACTATCATGCTAACACAAAGCATATTGTTTGTGTAATAAAAAATTATTAGAGACATTTCAAGAAAAAGTGGTGTTTCTAGAGAAAATTGACAAATTGAAAAATGTTGCAACTTCGCTACTCAATTTTGTGATTACTAGGTAGTTTTCTTGGAGAAAAGAATCAATGGGCTTGGTTGTGTCAAGAAACTAAGTTTGTGATGGTATGGGACTATTTGGGTCATGTTGCAAAGTATTCAACAAGAGGGATATTATTGAATATGACAGGCAAAGAGGAATTGTCAGTGGTGTTACCTTCATCAGGTTGAGTTAAAGGAGCACCTCATATTCCATTGCCCCATTTACTATGGGATCTGTGAGATGTTTCATTTTCTATTCAAGGATACCTAGACCCCATCCAGTTTCTTCAAGTATTTAAGTTAGATATGTCTCGCGCTATAGATGCAAGAGTCCCTCAAGCTCCATGCCTACATTTTCTAGCCTCGTCCTAGGCCAAATTCTACTCAACATATTACTTCTCTATTTATGGTGTTCCTATCAACCAGAAGCACCTAGAGAAAAACTAATAGTAAAATTGACTGTGACTCCAAATCAATGTGGACCCGTGGGGACAACCCCTTCCTTGGAGATTTCAAAGCAATTAACAGACTAGAACCCTTACTGTTATAGGTCATTTTTTTGCATTCAAACAAATGGCCTTGAGCCTAGATCTATCATCATCCATTTACACCTTACAATCATCCCATACAAAGACAAAGGTATTCTCCCTCCTAAACTTATAAGAATTCTTGATTACATTGGATGAAAACCCTAATTTAAGGCCTCATCTATTACTCGTCATTTTTTCACCATTAGGAAAATGACTACAAATATGGATCTCTCACTATCTAAAGAACTCTTGCAAGCAATCCCCTACAATGTTGGAAGCAAAACCATTTTGAAAACAACAAGAACCCTAGATTATATTGCTAAAAAACATATTTTCAATCAGTGTCACATTTTTCCTAACAACTATTGGTGCAAACGCAGTTTTATGATTGTGGTCTGCCTAATATGTCACTATGTTTCCCATTAAAAATTGTGAAAACCTTTTAACGTAGGTATAAATAAAAATCAATTTCAAGAAGCCTTGTTGGGGAATATTATACCAAAAAGGACTCGAGCCCCTACATATTTAGGCCTCATCCCATGGTTCATGAATATATCCCCTCTCATTATGGAATCCTAATCTCGATCTTTGTGGATATAATCCTTAGAAGGTGGATCTCTAACCCTCTCCTCTTGTCTTATAAGGTCGCTACAGACCAGAGGGGAAGGGGTTGACTTTTGGTGTCAACTTATGTTATCAATTTGAGGTTGGAAGCTCGTCACATAACGGAGGATTTGAAACTATTGGAAGGAGATTTTCCAACATTAAGGCTAGTTTTTATCTCTCCTTTTCATTCAATTATAATACAAAATAGTAGTTTTTTCTCACTATATTTTCCATTGGATATGATATATTGTATGCCTATTTTCATTGTCCATTGGTTATGATATTAGGTACTAGTCTCCTTGATCACTAGTATATGTTGTATTGGACCATTTATATATAACATGCCTTTGATCCTTCGTTTGTTAGCGTGTTTGCATGTCTAGATTCTGAGCATTGAAAGGTTGTACCAAACCATAGCAAGGATCTTCAACATGAATTTCGATTAAAAGGTATGGATTCTATACTCCATTACTCTTATTTATGATTCAATAAAGATGAACCTAGAGAAAGATCTACTGGTTTGTTTTCTTGTTACTAGATTCAATCATTGAGTCTAGGGATATCTTGTCTTGTCCCCAAGATGAGATTTGTCTGCCTGACAAATTGGTGACCATAGCGAGGAATGATTTTTTCTTCTATATCCCTTCCTATGTTTTTTGGTTGTCTTCCACTGCCTTAATTGACTGTATTTAGATACTTGAAAGTTAAATTTTTGGATTTGTGGCTGCAATTTTTTTTTCTTTGTTTTTCTTGGGTGTCTCACTTTGCATTTTAGCAACAGAGTAACAATCACACAATTTACTATTAGCAACAAAGCGAGACCACACTGGTGTAAATAGCTTACCTGCAACACATGTAGAATTTGTTTTCAAAAATAAGGTTTTTTCTGTCTGGGTCTGGAATTTTTTTATTTTTATGATTTTTTGTGTCTATGTTCACATGACAAAAGTCAACCATAGCTTGGATTGTCATGTTTATTTTTTTTTTTTTTTTGTGTAATTTTCTTATATTTACATATTTAGGATTTTAGAATTGATTAGTTTCATTGATATATCAAAAGACAATTTCTTACTTTGGAAATTGGTTGTATGAAACTATCTTCTTTCAGTGACCTGATTAAGAATTCCTTGTGTCTACAGTAAATAATTTTGGACTATTTTCATAAAAATATAGATTAATTTGAGCTTGTTTTTTTGTTTGGCTTGTTGTGGGAAGTACTATTTCTCTTGATTTGCATTTCGAAAATGATTCATTGATTCTTGCATTGTTGAAAAATGAACTAAGTCTTCTATCTTTCGTAGATAGGATTCATCGAAGTGAAAAGGATATATTTCATGTTCGCTGCATTTTGAATTCAATTACTATACCGGTTGGTTAACATACACATTTGACTACTTTGATGAAAAGTGAAACATTAAAATCAATTAAAATTTACCAAGGCATTAATTAATCATATTACATTTAGTGGGTCTAGGTTAGAAGATGTGTTTCAACGTCTATAAACATAGGATTTATCGTTAATTGTCTACATTACATTCTATGGGTAAATGGTATTCCATGTACGTAAGTATATAATATCGTTCTCCAAGTACCCTTGGGGTATATCGAATGGCACTCCACGCATGAAAAGTATATTAGAATGCTTCCTATCGTATAAGATGCACTAGACAACACTATCATGGACTGAGCTTCCATGAACTCTCGAGTATATTGGAAGGCCCCCTCTAGGTTGCATGCCATCCATAGGTAACTGAGTCAACCACCTTGCCATATGTGATACACCGAACACAGCATTTGGGGAGATTACCTCCACATATTGGAAATGATATTCTGTAGTTCACAGTAACCTAGTAACCTTTTATACTTAGTATCACATTTTTATTGCTTTTGTTTATTTTCATCGATACCAATTATAAACTTAACTATCAAACATTGTTAAAATTCTTAACTTAAATTTGCTTTTCAGTAGACATAGGGTTTCATATGATGGCAACAGTTCTAGAAGTTACCAACCAAGGAATCCCTCTTAACGAGGATCCTAGTCTTTTTCCTTGTTTTGGAAATGTTGGTCCTCTTTACATGGCTACATTATCTCTTCTTCGATTTATGATAGGTTTATTGGTGTGGTTGTTTTCAACCTCGTTGGTTTCAAATACCCAACTTGCTTCACCTCCACCATATACTTCTCCTCAACCTCAAACAAATATTTTACCTCATGTTCTCCTCAACCTCAACAAGATATTTTACCTCATGTTGAACCTTTAACTTCTTCACCCATCATGCCCTCTTCCCTTTCTTTTTCTTTGGCTAAGAAGAATAAGTAAAGGAGGAAGAAGAAAAGGAAAGATAAGAAAGGAGTAAATCAACCAACCATGGTTGTGACAGTTGATAATGTGTAAGAAACCTCCAACATGCATCGTAAGCCAAAATACCCTTGCAAGATTTGTAAGAGTGACCACTTTGTTATAAATTGTCTTGGTATTCCTAAGGCCTTGGAAGTCTGGTCGAAGGATTTTCATCAATTCACTGTTGATTCATCAACCAATGATTCTAAGGCTCCAAGGAAAAAGGGTAAAATTAGGTTTCTTTGTAGGTTATGTGAAGGGAGTCATCAAACTCACCTTTGCCCTCATATGGATGAAGCCTCTAAATTGTTGGAAAAACTTACGGTTTCTCAACAGAAACTTCCAACTAGTTACCGTAATCTTTCTCCCAATCTACCGTCAGTTGCCAAAGTGATTAATCCCATTTCAATTTCAATCAACCCCACTCTTCCCTTGGAGAGTGAAACCCATATCACTCAGGTTGATGAACCATCAGTTGATGAAAAGGTGATTTGATTCCATCTTTGGGTGATCCCACTCTCCCCTTAGTCAGTTGATGAAGTGATTAGTCCCATTTCAAGTTCAGTCAACCCCACTCTTCCCTTAGAGAGTGAAACCCATATCACTCAGGTTGATGAACCATCAGTTGATGAAAAGGTCGATTCGATTCCATCTTTGGGTGATCCCACTCTCCCCTTAGAGATCAGAGTTAATACTACTCATGTTCTTCTTGTTACTTCAGATTCTACCACACAAGGGGGAATTTCACCAGTTTCGTCGAACCCCCTCCAAGTACTGAGGTCATTTCCTTTGGTTGGAGTAAAATGACAAAATCTCATCTCCCTTCTAGCATCCCTTTCCAAATCATTTTGAAATCTTGTGATAAGAACGTGCTTCTCACTATTGTAGATCAAGGTGCTTCTGTTAGCATTTTATCATCAACTTCTTGGCAAGATTTAGGTTCCCCTCAGCTTGTGTCTGTTACTCAGAATATATTGGATTTAAACAAAAGAGCTAGCGAACCTTTAGGGATCTTTCCTCAACTTCCTATTACCTTGGAAGGGAGAATTATCTGTATTAATTTTATGGTATTCTAAGGCCCCTTAGATTTCAATTTTCTCCTTGGGAAAGACTATGTCTATACCATGCAAGTTTTCATGTCCACACTCTTTCTTGTGATGTATTTCCCTTGTAATGGAAACATTGTGACTATTAAGCAACTTTCGTTTGGTGCCCCTAATATGACTTCCAATCGTCTAACATCTTTAATGTTCCCTGTATGCAAGTGGAATCCACAGCACCACAAGTTAATTATGTGGCAACTTGTCCCATGCCTTCACTTACCAATGAAAATGAACCTATGTATGCTCAAGTTCTTTTGTCTTAGATCTGATAAGTGACATGATGACCACTTTGATGGGGACATTGTAGCTTGATCTTCCTACCCCTATTGACTTCCTTGACATGTATTCCTTCTAGAGAATTTTTCTTCCCTCTAATGAAGACCTCTTTGAAGTCGTGATCGAGGTGTGTCCCTTGGCCTGTATTCCTTTTAGAGCATTTTCCTCTTGGAATCCATTATAAGGTTCCATGAGAATAGTTATTTTCACGTGTCAACCTCATTAAAAAATGAAATAGACCCCCCTGTAATCTAGTTAAGTTTTTAATATGATCTCGTAAATGAATCATCATTTCATCCTCCTATTAGTAACCAATAGTCTACTTAGGAAAATCAAATTAAGCTTGGGGGGCATGTGCCTCTTCAGTTTAGGCTTGGGGGGCACACCCCCCTGTAGGTTATGCTAAGGGACATAGGACCTATCTCAAGCACAATTTTTTCTCAGTTTCAATCTTGTCTAAAAAATGAAACTTATCATGAGCTTAGTCTTTGTTTCTTATCATGCTTGTAAAAACATGAGAATAAGTTACCGATTACACTTTTATCACTTTTTCAGTCTCTTTAAACTTACGAAAAAATGAAACCTTAGAGTTATCTTTAATCTCTTTTCTAACTCTCAAAACATGAAAAGATTGCCAAGTACACTTTTTTCTTTCAAACTTGTAAAAGTAAATGAAATGATATCTACCTAGTACAAGTTTACCCCTTTTACATACCAAGTAGCATAGTTATGAGAAAGGTATACTTTAGTCAATCGTGGCTAAAAGAGTTCTATATTACATTATTTTACCATTTTCCTGGCTTGAGAGAATAAATTTACGAGAAAATGACATTTTGGAATTTACTTAAGTTTTTCTCCTAACTCTACACATGAAAAACATCGAGCTTCACTTTATTTGGGCTCTTTAAAACTTTACATTGAAAGAAATGCATGAGTTTTATTTTTTCCTCCTTTTGAACTCGTGAAATATGAAAGGAGGCGAGCTATCCCTATATTGGACTCATAATATTAACAATATAGGACTTATCAATCATGATGAGACCGAACCATTCCTTCCTAGGGTTCGTTAAAAATACTCTTAAGGACTCATCCGAAGGATGAGATTACATGACAAGAATATGTTATCCTCCTCAAGCTTGTATAAAAATAAAGAGATATTTGCCAGTAATTGTGGGGGAAAATGGGAAAGAAAAAATTATTTTTGTATTGTGAAAAGGCAGTATGTAGCTCTTGAACATGACACTCTGTCACTTTTGTGTCTGGGTTGGGAAATCCATTTTCCTCTCAGGTGATCGTACCTCATTCACAGTCTTCATAACGGTTCTTGATCTTATTTTTTGAGTCAAATGTTTCTAAGTCAAAATGTTGTGTCGCCAATATGTTCAAGGGAATTCCAACCTCATTCAAAATTACCTTGTAAACTATACCCATTAATCACATCATCCATCCCTGAGTCAGTCTTGGATCACTCCAAATTTGTGCTTCAAAACATGACATGAGTTTCGTATCATAGGCCCTCTTGCGATGGATCACTTCCTATCGACTTCAACTCATTGTCTAGAAAGTTGATCTAGAAACCTCCTTTAGTAACTTGGAACCTACATGCCTCAATGGTAGGTTTCTCGCTTTCGGGGACAAGTTTTTATTATCAAACTTTGATCAAATGATTCTATGGGTGTTCAACTCTAGGACATTTATTCACACCTTGTAGATTGTATTAGATTACCTTGAGAATTGTTGTTGTTATTCGTGATTTCTCTCACACTTATTAATGGTTCACATAATTGGTCAGTAATCAGGTGGTTTCTACCATGTTTGACTTTAAGACATTCACTCGCATGGTTAGAATTGTATTATGGATACATAGAGATGAAGACCAATACCCTCGATCTAGTTTCATCCATCTAGGTTGTGTGCAGTTCTTAAATATTCATGATTGTAAATATAGATCCATATTCAATGGTTGTGTCCATAACTGAGTCTATTACCGACATGGATCTTTGTACATTTCCGTACTTTTTCTTTGAGATACTTGTACTTAGAGTATGGGAATGCCTACCTTAGTGATGATTATATGAAGATATTGTGTTGTAATATTTTATTGTTTTCTTTAGGTCTCCAATTAGTTGGTCTCTAATTCAAATTTTTGCATGATGAAGTGCTTCAGTCCTCAAACACCTTTTTTGACATTGCACTTTAGGGGCCAATCTGTTACACTCCATTTTTTCACTATTGGGCAAATGACCGCAAATGCGGATCTCTCACTATTCGATGAACTCTTGTAAACAATCCCCTATAATGTTGGAAGAAAACCCATTTTGAAAAGAAAAAGAATCCTGGATTATGTTGGATACCTATACCAATAGGTTTCATATTTCATGATTGGTGATCAAAGGTCCAAATATGCTCTGCTTTGAATGCAAAGATCCCATATTTCCATAAGGAGACAAGGTGTGTCTCAGTCTTGATAGGAACTCAATTTTGATGGATGATCCAACAGTCTAAACTGGATCATGCCATATTTTTAAATTTTCATGTTGTAGAATAGAGAAAGAAATCTGTCCAAACTGTTTAATCTTGGCAGATCAGTAGCTAGGTAGAGGAGCTAAGGCTCCCAACTGTTTAATCTGGGGTCTGGAAGGAATAAGGGTAGCCCTACATAGGAAATGAAAGCAAAAAGCCAATGTAAAAGAAAAGGCATTTAAAGGGTTTGCTAGCCTAAATGCACCCTACAAGAAGAAATGAAAATGTTAGGCAAAATAGTTGGGTGGGTAGATGGGGTTGCAGAAGTGGTGCCTCTTTCAAGACCAAAGTTGCTAAACATCTACAACAAAATCAACACACTGGAGCATGACTAACTTCCCTGTTTCCATTTGTATATCACTCATTACTAACACCCTTTCCCAAGCTGTACAGAGCACAGAAGTTTATGTCTTTTTCATGTTCTTATGGCTTTAAAAGCCACATTTCTTGTGTAAAAAGTCTTTTCATTTTGATCCACCATTTACACTAAGTTATTTTCAAGAAGACTTGGGTGTACTGATCCTCATCCATACTCTCCCCCCACATTAACAGCTAATCCTACTATGTAATTCCCCTATCTCACCCTTCCCTATTAGTATTAACACCATGGTGTATAAACCCCAAAAATCTATAAATATCCCTCCCCTGGCATTATAGCCATATGGTCTGTTTAAAAGGGAATCAAAATGACACCTGGTCACTTTGATGAACCTCCCAGGTCACCTCCTCTCATTTCATGTCAATTTGTTCATTTAACCCTCAAAATTGCAAAGAAAAAATCACAATAAAACCCCTCCTACCCATAACCCTTTTGCAAAAAGATGACACAAAATTCCTCGCCCTTAAAAAACCCTTTTTTCCCTTCTCCACCCTAAGACCCGTTGTTCTAAAGTTGAAAAAAAAATTAAATTTCAATTAAAACGCACGGGCAAATAAACCCACAAAACCCAAAAACTATGGTTATACACCCCCCGCGCCCTTTTATTAAATAAATGTCAAATCAAAAGGGCGGGTCCCCACTGCACAAACCCACCGGCATGTCCCGATCGCCACCAGCCGTCAGATCTCCCGCCCCGCCATCCAACGGTGGGCGGTCGATCCGCCTACAAACGTGCCCGACCTTTTGCGTCCGGGGGATGGGCGGTATTGCCGCCGTACCCCTGCCACGCGTCAGGCGCGGAAGGTGTTCGCTGCCCCCCCCTCCAAACCACTTACCGCCGGAGGGCCTGCCGGGGAAACCACTTACCGCCCTTCCCCTCACGCTGACGTCACGCCTCCGCCAGCGTGACGTCACCCCGCTTTTGACCGCTGCCGTGCGTCCACGTCAATCCCGCCCCACGTATTGCCCCGACTACCCCGCCGCCATGGCCATGCCACCTGGGCATCCACGTCACCTGCCACGTCATCTCCTCCGTACTTGGGCCCATCATGACGTCAGCATGACGTCATCACAAAAAGGCGCCAATTCACCCGAAATGCATAAAAAGGGGTAAAAACCGTTGTTTTTTACCATTCTCTGCCGAACAACCTGGAGCTCAGCTGAAGGCGAAATTTGATTTCCAACGGTCAAAAAGCAAAAGTCATCCGCTACAATTGTTGCTGCCTCCATTGTCGACTCAACCATACACAATCCAACCACTTCGACCGCTGCAACTGCCCATACGCCATTTAAACAGGTATTTCGCCGCAGGCACCCCCTTGCCCTCTCATTCTCCATGTAAATCCTGTTTCCTGCTCAAATACTACTTTAATTCAAGAAACCATATGGTTGAAATTCACCTTTGGAGATGCCAGTAAGACCTCTGTAACCCCTACACGGAAGAACTTCCAGGGAAACCCGCGACCAGCTGTAAACTCTGCCCAGTTTTCCACAAAAGAGCAACTGCAAGGCCCAGCCACAAGTTAGGAGCACTGCATTGACATCCTCCTTCACCTCTGATAAACAAATCCTCTGCAATTGACTAGCTGTCCAGCTAAAAAACACTGCTATATTAAAACAGAGTGCCCCCCAGAGTAGTTAAGCCTGTGACAGCCTTTAAACTTCCAAAACGGCTCACTGCAGACAGAGAGCAGTAGACCTCTTAACACCAAGCTTGAGGCATAGTGAAAACTACCAGCAAAGACCAAAACAATGGCAGCTTCAGCTGCTCTGGATGCTTTACCCATTAACCCACCCAACAGAGAGCTAGAAGCTATACCTTTGGTGGATGATGATGCTCTCATCACAGATTTTGTGGCACAAAGAAACCATTTGCAGACATATTGTCAATTGAG
>APFE031756417.1:0-28430 GCA_000404065.3 Pinus taeda | reverse complement strand
TTTCTCTGCATGAAAGTGTGTGAACTTTTCTCTGCATGAAAGGAACTTTTCTCTTCATGAAAGTGCGTGAACTTTTCTCTCCATTATAATTTATCATCTGAGATGAGTGGGTTGCCATCAAGTACAACATATGTATCATAATGCCAACACCCAATTCTTAAGGACATTGTGAAAGAAGAATTACAAAAGCTATTGGATGCAAGGTTCATATACCCCATTTCAGATAGTGAGTGGGTATCATCTATTTTTTTATTTACCAAGAAGAATGGGAAGTGGAGAATCTTTGTTTATTACTGAAAATTTAACAAGGCTACAAAGAAGGACCATTTTCCTTTTCCCTTGATTGACCAAGTGCTAGATGGAATTGCAGGAAATAAATTCTTCTCCTTCCTAGATGGATTTAGTACATACAACCAAGTCCAGATCAGCCATGATGTCCAAGATAAAACCACACTTACATGTCCTTGGGGTAACTTTGCCTACAGATTTATTCCATTCGGTCTATGCAATTCCCCTGCTACTTTTTAGAGGGAAGTTTTGAGTATTTTTGTTGAACTTGTTCATGACTCTGTTGATATATACATGGATGATTTAACTCCTTATGGATGTGACTTCCATGAAGCTCTCTCCATTCTATGCAAAGTATTGAATACATTTATTGAAATGAATCTCTCATTGATCCCTGAGAAATGTGAATTTTTTATGAATGCAGGGATCGTCCTTGGCTATTCTATATCGAAGGAGGGAATACAAGTTGTCCCAAACAATATTTCCATCATCAAAATGGTCCTTATCCCTCAAAATCAAAGAGATGTCAGGAGTTTCTTTTCAGTATATGGGTATTACAAAAGGTTCATTAAATATTTTAGCAAATTGGATTCACCCTTGTTCGGTCTACTAGCTAAAGATTTATACCTTTTCTAAACGGGAAACTATCAAGAAGCCTTTGAAATACTAGAAGAAAAGTTGAAAACTCCATCCATCCTTAGGGGTCCCAACTACACATTACCTTTCCATATACACAATGAGGCCTTAGACAACGTTGTAGGGGTTGCCTTAGGACAAGTAGAAGACAATTTTCCTTATGTTATATATTTTATTAGTAAGAATTTGTCTAAAGATGAGTTGAATTATATTGTCACTAAAAAAGAACTCTAAAAACGTTTAGGAATTATATCACTGGTTATCAAACTTTGGTTCAAACTGATCATGCAACCATTAAGTATTTAATGAATAAACCTCATGTAAATGCTAGGATAATTAGATGTCTATTATTATTACAATAATTTGATTTAACTAATGTTGATAAAATAGGGAAGGAGAATGTGGTTGCAGATTTCCTATTAAGACTAACTCTACCTGCAAAAAAGGAAGAAATGATAAATGATCAACTTCCAAATCAACATCTATTTTTGATCTCAGTGCTTTCTCCTTTCTTTGTTGATATACCCAACTATTTCGTTGCTCGAAGAAAAGCAATTTTGTTAGGAAGAGTGCCCCATTCACCTAGATTGGGGGAAACCTTTTTAGATTGGGGTCAAATTAGATCATCACGGGTCAACAGATGACACTAAAGAGATGGTCGTATATTTTAGGGTGAAAAGTGCAATTCCAATGCATTTCCCCTCATAGCAAATCGTGAACTAAGAAAAACTTAAAAAGTTCTCAAAAGATCAGACAGTTCTAGGGTTTTATAATTAATGAAGTTTGACCAAAAAAATCAAAACACATCTAGACATTTCAAAAGAAAGGGAAAATTAAGAGCATATCCCTCCCCAGTGGATTCACCAATTTGTTTGGCAGAAAAATCTTATCCTATTGACAGGACAGATCTCCCTAGGTTCAAAAACCAAGCCTAGAAACAAATAGACAAATACATGAAAACATTTCCTAATTTATGACATAACTATAGATGCAAAGCTCATACACTTTCACAAAATTCTTAACGATGATACTTGTTATTGTCCTTTGTAGCTTCCAAACTTTATCCCTTGTTTTTCCAACGAGGAACTTGCAAAGACAGAGACAAACAAGTAGCCAAAGAATATAATACATCAATTATCCAACCATAGACCATGTAAGTGGTTGAGGAATCCTACGATAAACATCATAACAAATTCATATGGGAAAGAAGCTAGAATTTGTATTAATAATAAAGAGAAGGAAAAATAAACCAGGTTCCTTGATGTTGCAAGTGTCCTTGCAATCATCCTCAAAATCCAAGTCGTTTTAATCAAAGAAATCCAATGGAAATTTGAGCTGCATGTAGGTAAGTTCAGAAGTCTCAAATGGAAACCAAAGTCCCTTTGGATGCATTGCACTTATAGGAAGGAGTAGAAGTTGAGAGACCCATGAAGGGAGGAGAGAGATCCAAAATGAGTGGTATGGATCCACCGTAGGAGGAAGGAGGCCCAGGATATGGGGACCTCGATCTCAACCTCAATAAGTTTGGGTCAGATACCAACCACGAGGCTTCTAGAAGAGGAAGCTTAGTTTACTTTTTACTTTTTAGCTTTGTAAGAAGATCATCATGACCTTAACATAGGGAAATTATGATGGCATCACAAGTCATTAGTTATATATGGTGCAACTGTCGCAGGTTATAAACATAGGACCCCCCATGATATCCAAAATTAGGGTTCTTTAGGTATTTCCTCGAGGATTTTTACACACTATAAAGAGGTATTTCTTCCATCTTTCAAAAATATTTATAACAATAGTTGATCGAATAGTGAAAGATCTAGATTTGGCATCATTTTCATAAGTGTGACAAATTGACGTATAACAATCATTATCATTAGAAACTGATACTTGAGTTCCTAACTCTATTTCTTTATTGCTTTGTTCAGCACAAAAATCAAGTTCATAATAATTTAAGGAGTGTAATTAGTTTGGTTGGATATATGTTTACATTCTTGAAGACAAGTATCTAGTTACTCTAAATTGGGTGATTGAACAACATTAATAGTGATATCAGAAAACTCAGAAGAATCATCTCTAAAATCTAATATACCAATTATGTTATAAAAAGGATATCTCTCATATTGATCATCATTGCTAATGTTTTCACTATGAGTTCTTGATTATCCTTTTCATTACAAACAAAGAGTTTATAAAAATATAAAATGATTTTAGGAGTGGCATTAATTTTATTGGTTATATCTAAACTTTCCAAACTATTTGTTTGAATAAGATCTTCAAAGTTGTTAGTAGATTCAATTCTAATATCGAATGTAGCATGTACACTGCTAAAAAAAAAAGATATTTATGTTGATATTGATTGTCTTGTACATAAGGAAAGAAACAATGTGAAGAAACCATTATGTTAGATATATGTCAGAAGGTTTATCTTGCAATTTGAATTTAAGATAGATTAATTTTAATATAATATGAAAGTCTTCTAAATATTCACCTTCTATCTTGCATACATTTTCAAGTTTTCAGCATACCTCATTGTAGTCATAATCTTGAATGCATGAATAAATTTACTTACAAATTGATCCCACAAGTGTATAGAACCAACCTACGACGATTTCCACCATTTCTTAGCTTGGTCTATTAGAATGAGAGAAAAAATCTTGCACATGACACCTTCACCAATATCATAGATAATAAAATTTTGAATAAATTAAAAAGCATGTTCAACTGTAGAAACTTTACTTTTATCATCAAATTTATTCTTTGACAAGAGATTTACTATCTTTATGGAGTGTTTCATGATGCTCATTAGAAATGAAACTCCAAATAGGGATTTGGATGGAGCCATAAAAATAAAAATAAAAAATTAAGATGCAAAACTCTTAAGTGTCAACTTGCCAATGACCCTCCCTCTAGGGCCAGAAATGTTGATGGCCAAAATGTTAGAAATTAACTAATAGAGCAATGGAACACACAAAATATTATGAAAACACAAATACATAAAATAATAACACAAGATAGACATAGATATGGGTGGTTCACACAATTTCGGTTAAGTCCAGTAAGGAACAGGAAATCCTTCCCTTTATATTATCCAACAAATGAAAGCTATACAACCTACAACCTACAAACTATAGTGAATCGACTATAAATTCCTCTTTTCTCTCACACTATATCATCTCTTTCCCCACACGGAATAATACATAGCCACAGTACAATTCCCTCATAAAATTGTTTCCTTCTAGGGGAAAAACCTCAAAAATAACATAATTTCTACCATCATATCTTCTACCTAATGAATCATCTGGATTGACTGTCTAATTGCAATATTTGACAAGGCAATTTTTCTTCCTTTTTTTTTCGCTCATATGAAATGGCCCTAAATCCCCACTAGCAGTGGGTTAAAAAGAGTGTTTCTTACCCCCTATTAGCATAAGTGGGGGTGCAAGCCCCCCACACCCCTAGGTGGGGAGTGAGATCCAAACTCAGCTAAAAAAATACCTTTGAATGAGGAAGATAATGAGGCTCCACACCTAGCACAAAATTTATCATGTTGAATATTAATTAATTCACACAATGAGGGCCCTAATTAAACCCTTTTCCATTTGGTGTGGTGATTTCAATTAGGATGTAGACATGGTTACCTCTACCTAAATCTATCCTAAAATAAATGCCTAATCTAATTTAAACTAGTCTAAAACCTAAATTAAACTTCTAAATCTAACTCCTTCATGTAGTTTGTGTGATAATGCTTTCCATTACAGGAATAAATACAAGACTGTCATACTTACAATTACTTAAATGAGGCATTCCTTAGGTTGAATAAAATGTGGGATTAGCTAAACCATAAGGAATTTTTTCTCCTACATAAGGAGATGTTTGTTTGAAGCTAATTAAAACTAAATCCTAAAAACAATATAGCTAAAATGAAGAAAATAAAGAAATTTGTCCTGACTAGGAAAATAGAAAATAGTTCCTATATGTTGGATCCAAAGGTTTGAAAATGCGGATTTAATATGAAGTTTAAAACTGAATACAAGGTTATAGAAGTAGTTCGTATAATTGATAAATCCCAGGATTCTAATCTATTGGAATTACCCTCTTATAACATTGAAAAGAGTTTCCTCCAATTTTTCTTTTAAATTGGGGGGTATTTTATAATACACTCACTTTCGTTTAATACCTATATCCATTTGATTTCATTTGAGTGGAAAATTTTTGAGTTTGGAGATTGATAACTAAATTTCCATCCTGCTAACTGAAAGGGTATCATATCTTAACTGCACGATAAATTTAAACCAAAATAAATCATTAAATCATTAAATCTATTGTGAAAATCTATAGGTACATCAGGATTCTAATAAAATTTCAATCACTGCTATAAGTAACAACAAAAAAAAGACCTAGTCATTTCCTTTTTTTTGTTTTTTTCTAAGCTTAGGAGAGACCTTTTTTTCTATTACGATAAATTGAAATCACTACATGCTTGTGGTGATCTCAACCCGCCCCGAGGGGAAACCGGGTGTCTTGACCACCTGAAGTTTTTACTAGCCAGCCAAAAGTAATAAGTTCTCAGTCTATCTTTCCAAGCTTTATATACATCAGCCCTATATCTATTACAGCTATTTTTTGTCTGCATATAAGATTGAACAAAAGTCCTACAAATAACTAACTTTAGCTAGAATGAGACTTTATAAAAACCTCCAAAAAACATGCCTTTTCTTTACTGGTTCCCTGCACCTTCCTGCTGCTCCTTCTCCTTCTTGATTCCCAATTCACTCGCTTATAGCTGTTGCTGAATTTCTTCCAACATCTTATCCTGCATGAGCAAGGTGATTTGTATGTTCCTCAGCTCCTTTTTCAGATTTGGGATCCTCTGGGATAATTCTGCCATTTCCATGGCTACTTGTTCCATAGCCTTGGCTAGAAGCCTCTTCATTACCCAATATACGTGCATACATTGTTTATATAAGGTCATTCGGCCACGTGTATGACCCGGATCCGGAAGAAGATACACCCAATCCTCCATTTCCTCCTTCGACTGAACCTGTATTGCCTCCTCTTCCAGATGCTCAATTATCCTTCTGATTTTTGGATTGGTCTTCTCGCAGTAAGCCCTCTCAGCAGCCTGCACTTTCCTCCCTATCATTTTACTCCCCTTCCTGACTGTCCTTGATGCGCTGGCCTCTCCAGCTTCCACCATTCCTTCTCTGCACCTTCGTCCTCTCCCGCTTCTTTCCTTAGCTCCTCCCCATCTCCTCTAACCTCCCCTGCCTCGTCGACTTCTTCCCCTTGCCCGTCTCCCACTATCCTCTCCGTCCTCCTGGTCCTGGTTACCCCCGACATCCTCTCTTCCTCTTTTTATAGTCTTGTTTCCCACTGACTTCTCGTTCCCTCCGAACCTTTCATTTACTGGTTTGCCTTTCTCCTTCTCTGCGTCGAATTCGTCACTCTCATTCTCTGAGTCATCATAAACTGGGATATATATCTTCTCTGTCTCCCTCTCCGTTATGCCTTTACCCTTTACATCTCGGTCCCCTCGGCCCTGATTCCCTTCCTCTGCCTTGCTCCTCATCCATCTTCCTGCGTTCATGCTACTTCCCTCAGCCATTCTTTCCTTTCGCCTTGGTTTCCTTCCCTGTGTCCCTGTACTCTCATCTCGGCTCCTAATTTCTCCCTTTCTCTAGGCTATATTCGTCGATTCTTCGCCACCCTCTCTCATTATTCTTCATGCATGCCTTCTTTTCTTTCTTTTTCGCCACCTCTTCTAACTTATACCTCCCCTCCTTCTTCTGCTCTTATGGCTCGCCTCCCTTTCCGCCTCTCTGCCCATTTCTCCCATACCATCATTCCCCTGTCGATTCTCTGACACCCTGACAAATCTACCCTCCTCCATCGGTACTCTACCGTCTCCTTTCCTTGAGATGATATCCTTCTCCCCGATCCGCTTGACCGTGCTCATCATGACCTGACCCTCGCCTACTTGTTCCTGCATGCCAAACCACCGAACATTAATTATCCTCATTGCCACCTTGCTCATCCTGATCGGGAGTCTTTTCCTTATCCCTTTATCCTGTAATTGATTCATTATGATCGTGGGTAATTATGTTTTTTAGTTCTCCCAAGCTCTAGTACTCTTCTATCGAAGACCAGCTACTGTCCAATCTTCTGACCGGCTCTTTACTCCCCCAATTCGCCAGTAGGTATGCTGCCCTATTCCCTTTATGCCTCACGTGGTTTATAATTTTATACTCTATTGTACTTAGCAGTCCCGCTATGTCTTGGATAATCCCCGCTGTCCTCCAGCGTTTCGCCACTTGCTCCCAGCTCTTTCCATCCTTTAGTTTGCCTAGCATCCCTATTTTTACCTGTGAATCTCCTTCTATCTCCAAATTCATATATCTATTTCTCACTACTATTCTTAATCCCTGGTGTATGGCCCATAGCTCTGCTTCATTATTCGTCATTTCCCCTCCCATTCTGCAAACACCCACCTTGTTTTTTCCTTGTTGTCCTTGAAGGTACCCCCTAGGCCTGCTAGCCCTGGGTTACCCTTAGATGCCCCATCAAAGTTCAGTTCGATACTTTGCTCTCCAGGATATCTGAATTGGTTAGGGCTTTGAATTTGAGAGCCGCTCCTATTCTCTTTTCTGTGGTAAATCATACTGAAGTCCATATTTAAATTGGATACTATTCCTCTTTCCTCTTGGTTCATTCTCCAATCCTCCTCTTCCCATGCCTCAGACATAAATGTTTCCTTGATTGATTTACATTCTTCCTCCGATATTCTTTCAGGTTGACAAATTTGTCCCCGGAAGATCCTCCTATTTCGTTCTTTCCAAAGGAATCATATTATGAAGCCCACTGATAAGTTCCATATTCTTCTCATTACTCTACTGAGGAATTGTCCTTTGCCCCATTGCATTATGGTGTTCTGAATGCTGTTTAGATCTCTCTTTGTCTTCCCGAAAAGTAATCTGATCTTATCCCATAGATATTTAGCAAAAGGGCATTTATTTAATATATGTTCTTGGTTTTCATCTTCTTTGGTGCATAGGCTACATCTCGAAGGTCCATAAAAACCTCTCTTCTGGATTTTATTCCAAGTTAGAATCCATTCCTTACTTACTAGCCATGCAAATATTGTGATTTTCGGCCACCACTTTCCTTCCCATATTATTCTCCAGTCAATCGCTCCATCCTCCCTTTCTTGTTTTGTTGTTAAGTAGTAGGCTTCTTTTACTGTGAATATTCCTTTCATTGATCTTCCCCACCTGATAATATCCATTCCTGATCTAATTTTAATTTTCCTCAATTCTACCTCTTTAGTATATATTTTCTCTAGGTCTTGGTTTATATTTTCAAACCATTCCTCTGGTTTCCTCCAAGTCCTCCATATTTCACTGATCTCTCCATCCTGGCAATAATCCCTCACATATTCCAATCCTGCCCTCTTTGCTTTCTATTTTACTTCTTGTAGGGTTTGTATCTCTGACAATTTGTCTCGCTGCTACCAGCCATCCTCCCAAAATTTGGCGTTGCTCCCTTCACGGATTTCCCAGAAAGCATGATTGTTGACCACTTCCCTATTTTGACTTGCCAATTCCCATATTGAAGATCCTTTTGGGACTTCTTCAATTCTCATTCTGCCCTCTACTGTATCAGGCATATTATATTTTTGTGCCCATATTTTCTTCCATACATCATTTCCTCCTTGTAGACTTAGTCATTTCCTTTATATATATATATATATATATATATATATTATATATATATATATATATATATATAGATATAGATATACCTTTACTTAAATATTTATTGCCTTTTTCTTTGTTATCTAGTCCAATTTATCCTCCCTCTATGAAAAGAAAAGTCCTTACTTCCCTAAGCATTTTTCCAGAATCATCGTTATGGCTAGGTTAAGGATATGTGGGGTTTGGATCTCTAGGATTCCATTTTATAATGTATAAATGGTAGTCATGTGAACTTAGAAACACACTCTGATCTTGGAGAAACATTACTATTTAATAAAAATCCCTCATTCATGGTCTATTACACCTATGAGAGTAGATTCATGAGATGATCTATATTCTAAGGTCCCTGACAATCTAAATCTTATAAGACTTTTGTAGCTATGCTTTACCGAGCAAGGAGTGCTCCTGTGTAAGTATCGTGTTTCTCTTCTTTTCATTTATTTTATTTTAGTTATAGTTGATTGAGTGCAAGTTACTTTAATTCTTTTTGTCATTTAGAATTTTGATGTGGCGTGATAACATAATGGAGGCTATTAATATGATTTATCTAATTTATTAAAGATTTGTTTATTTTTCATTGCAAAATCAATTAGTTGAAATATAAATTAAAGGATGAAATGAAACTATGATTTTTCATGACAAAACATTTACATAGCAATGGTTTAAAAGTGTTTAGAATAAATACTATGTTGACTTATTTAAATTGAAATTTATTTTCATAGTTAAAAGTCTGTTTTTGTTATATAGTTTGTAAAGATATTTTTAGTATATGAGTTAGAAACAAGCTCCTATATTTATTGTGCTTTACATTTCATAAGTTTACAAATTTAGATTGTTGATTTAAATGTAATGGATCCCCAAGAATACAAATGAGCGACATTTATGGTGTCATTGTTGGGGAAGTGTACAATGGACTTAGTTTCTAATTTAGAAATCCATTAGAGCACTCATAGTTTGGTTATTTTATTTTCCATGTAAAAGAGTGTCTTTATTCATGAAAAGAAGATGCTAACTCATGTCGAATAGATAACTTGGGACAATAGGGTCTTACTAACATGAGGGTATTTGAGTACACGATTTCTCTTTAGATTTATGATTTTTTTATTTAAGGTTGGTAATGTTCATTTAACTTCATTCATTTGTCATATATAATAGGATAGAAAGATTTAATTAATTTGCGTGATGTAAGAATATGTTGATGGGAAAAAATGACCTCCATCAACATCAAGGAAACCACACTGTCATGGCCCCAAGTTAGGCCCGTTTCCATTGAAGATGGTGCTTCCAACTGGTTATGGGCCTAGTTACCCCAATCCATAATACTAACCTAAAGGTTATCCTAGTCTAAGATGTTAACCTAGATAATACTTATCATCAACCCTATTTGATATTATGTTAGATAGATGTTAATACTAACCTAATACTAATTATATATTAGATGTTAATGTGAATATTTATCCCTTGTGTTACCCATATGATTATATTAGTATTACCTATATTATGTCTATGTCAAACTATCTTAAGAATTACTATCTTAAGTGATGTTACACTAATACTAATATTGTGCTAGATGTTAATATATACTAATACAACTTTCCTAGATTAAATCGTATACTAATATATCCTTGTAATATAATACTAAATACTATTTATATTATGCTTACCCCAATCTAACCTGTCTATATATGTGTGTAATATTTAAATATCAATCTAATATTATCTATCATATAATTTATAAATAACTAAATCATATTTTATATTATATATATTATATAATATATATATATATATATATATATATATAATATATTATATATATATATATATATTTCCCTAGGAAGATCATAATTTTTTATTATATCTTGAAAATTACATGTTGTAGATGGCTGTGGCATATCCTGTATGTGTGACCATAGTCATCAAAAAATATATAAGTTTGTACATGATTACCCATTTAGGGTGGACCTTCAAAGTTCAGTAAAAGTTATACAAAAATTTACAAAATTTCAAAACTTCTTTGCTGTATATTTTTCTGCTAGATTATGCATCATATAATATATGATAAATTAGGGCTCGTCAGCCCACTACTACATCTGATCTATATATGGCTTGTGGAAGTACTGATAGGCCTCTTCTATACTTATTCCTGAATCAACCATTTATGCCTAGGTTGATGCGGTTCCTCTTTTGAAAGATGACTGATAATTTTGTTGTTCTCCCTATAAATTTGAATACATGTAATCTGATCAAATTGTGATTTTAAAAACAATGCATCATCCAAAATGTTCCCGAGTGAATGTACATGGCATGTAGATGTGAAATTAAACTAATCGATAACAATTTTAGAATCCCCAAAGATATGAATGTGTCTACAATTATGATTGAATGCAAAATATAATAGATGACGAAGCGAGATGAGCTAAGAAAAGTTCTTAGTGCCAGCATCTAGGCCCATACAAATGAAAAAGGAATGAGAATCAGATAGGTGAAGTAGGAGACCCCCCCCCCCCGGCCAACACCCCTAGTCTTGGGCTGAACCGTTAAGGAAGGCCCATGGATGTTCATGGTAAAAGACTTCAGGGGAGATAGATTGGGTGGGGGGGGTTGTTCATCCTCTGAAATTTCATTGTAACTATTGCACATCCTAAAAATTATCAGTGGCCACCTGATTTATATATTTTTGAAAATGATTTTGTTCCTACTTAACCAAATATTCCAGCATATGATCGATGGAAGATTGTGGATTTTCGTTGTGGGGGATGCATTCCACCAATTGTTCCATGCCTCCTTGATGTTGTTTCCTTACCATATCTAAATTATGTTTAATGAGGACAACACCTGCTCCCATACATGTAGTAGTGCAGGACAAGAATAAATGATCATTTGATTCGTCCTCTCGATTACAAATGACACACCAAGATGGAACCTGAAAGGATATTTTCATTAGATTAATTCTTGTAGATGTCTTGTTCATGAGGATGTTCCACATGAAGAGGTGTGTACGAGGAGGTTCCTTAAGCTTCTAGATCACACGCCACCAACTTTCTAGGATAGAGGGCTTGTGGGAAGCATGGATAATGGGGTACCCCTCTTTGGGTGAATATGGTCCATGTGTTGTTAGGGCCCAAATAAAATTCATTATCATCATCCCTTATTTGAACATGTGATTATGATAATGTAGAAGTGTAGCACCTCCAATCCCAAGCCCACTGTTCAGGGATACCAAGATTAACTATTGACTTCCATGCTTATTGGAATATGGACGTATTCAACTTATCCCCAATATTTTCTATAGTGACGATGCCCATGTTATTAAGAAATGTAGTCAGTGATGGAGGGATTTGGTATAGATTTCTGCATCCAATCCATGGGTCATTCCCAATGTGAACTATTGTGCCATTGTTTATTTGCCAAGTTAATCCTCTCCTGATGGTGGGGAGGGTTTGTACGATAGCCTTCCATATAACAGATATACAATGTTTATTCGAAGATGGTAATCGAACCCAATATATGAGATTTTGAGGCCAAATATACTTATAAGTGACCACTTCTATCCACAGATTTTTGGTCTTTAGGAGGAGCCAACCTAATTTGGCAACCAATGCATGTGAAAAGGCATGGAGATATTTGAGGCCCCCTCCCCCCCCCCCCCCCCCCCCCCCCCCCCCATATTTTTGGCAAAGCAATTGGGCTCCATTTTACCTAGGCAAAAGGATTTCCTTCCTTGTTCCCCTTCCAGAGGACATTGTCACAAATGTTGTGTATTCTAGAGAGTATGCCTTGAGGTATCCAGGCAACTGACATCCAGTAAACTGGAGTGGCTTCAATAACGGATTTGATAAGCACTAGACGCCCTACCCTGGACAAGAAATGATGGCTCCATTTGTTCATCCTTTTTTATACCTTAGCTACCAACCCGATCCTAACAACGATTTTGTATCCATGTGATTTAATGTGGAATCCTAGGTATTTGAAACCCTCCTCCAACTGAAGGCTTTGGAAAGAAACTTCATATATGCATGATGATATTCCTGAGAAGAGCATGCCGAGAAATTAATGATGGACTTTGGTTGGTTAATTTCCATCCCTTTTGCCTTACAAAATAATTTCATTATGCTAGATAGAGTATTGTAGTCATGTAAGCCTCCATTAAGAAATATCAACACATCATCCACGAAAAGCAGGTGTGTAAGGATACATTGATCCATGATTTTGAGGCCCTGCAACCTCCCAACTCTTTTTTCATATGACATTAGCCTTCTTAATCTCTCGATGAATATCAGGAAGAGGACTGGGGAGAGTGGACAACCCTACCAAAGACCCCTCTCTGCATGGAAGAAGTTGGAATTAGAGCCATTTATGAGAACATTGAAAGTGACAGAAGTTATATAACACATAATTCATCGAATTAAGGGGATAGGGAAGCCAAGGTGAGTTATTAACATCCTGATATAGAGCCAACTAATTCTGTCAAATGCCTTTGTGAGATCAATATTAAGTATGGCTCCTTTCATACTCTTTAGCTTGATAGAATGGAGGGCTTCCTGGGTAGTGCCAATGGCTTCATGGATCTGTTGATTGTGGAGAAATGAAAATTATTCAGAGGATATGTTATCTGAGAGGATAGGCTTGATACACTTTGCGATGATATTAGCAATAATCTTGTACAGATAGTTGTAGAGGGAGATGGTCCGGGAGTCATTAAAGGAATGAGGGGAATCCACCTTAAGTACAAGGGAAATGAAAATAGTGTTGATAGCTCTGTACATTCTCCTAGTAGATCTGCATTCCTCGATAACATTGAGAAGGTCCAATCCGATGGTTTCGAAGAAAGATAGGTAGAATTCCACTGACCAACCATTAGGAACCAAACTATTTTCCTTCTTTAACCATTCAAGGTGCTCTCCAATTATCCCATAGATACAAGTTTGTTAAGATCCTCAAAGAAATTAGGATCGATAAAGCTAGGGAAGTGTCCAGCTTTGCAAATAATTTCTGCAAGTGATGCTCTGTGTGGGAGCTTTGAAGAGCTGTTAAAAGTGCATATTCACCAAGTGTGCCAACTAATGAAAGGTATGAGTTGGTTGACCATGCTTAGTCAGCATCTTCCAAATGGTATTTCTGGCCCTCCCTCCCTTGGAAAAGTTGTGAAAGAATTTTGTGTTGGCATCGCCTACTTGTAGCCAAATATCTCTATTCCTAAGTCTCCATGTCTCCTCCCGATACAGTAGAATCTTGGATCTCTTTGACTGCAGCTCAGTTAGTGTGGCCTATTATTCAATATAAGTGTACCCCCCCACCCTGGTCATTAGTCAGATAAGAAATCTAGTGTTCAAGATCATAGAGAGTCTGATCATCTTTGACTTTCTTAGCTTTGGCCCAAGCTATGGAGAGTCTTTTAGGATTCATGACGTTCCGAAAAAATCCTTCCACCAAACAGTGATCATTTGATGGGGAGTGGTCTCTCCAATACTTAGTAACTAACATGTGATAATTAGGATCCTTTAACGAGGTCGAATTGAATTTGAAGAGGGACATGGGCTTTGGGGATGGGCCAGCCAGCTCTAGATAGATGGGGGAATGATAAAAGAACCAACCAAATCCCAAGAACTATAAATATATTATTTATTTGTATCGCTATTTTATATTACCATTATCATTAATTAATTTTACATTAGTATTTATCTTCTAAATATATATAATTATGGACTAATACTTAATTTAATGATATACATAACAATATTGTAATATATTCTACGATTATTATATTTTATTAATATTATATATAATATATATATATTATATATATATATATATATATTATATATATATATTATATATATATATATATATATATATATATTATATATATATATATATATATTAATCTAGATGTAATTACTATGTATATTGTTATAATGAACCATTGGTAACATATTACATATAATGCATGTAATCTGCATATCTATGTTATAATAAAGGAATTGAATATTTACAAATGATGTTTCAAACTTATCACAAAAATGATTATATAATTAAATGTTACAAAATGGATATTTTGAATGTCCTAGAATGAAAACATTAACTTGTATACAAAAATATACAAGATTCTCTTCGCTTGACCTCTAAATATGCGGATGAAGGATTTAGTTCGAGCGAAAGGGTTGATCAACATGAAGGTTTAATCAAGCCGCCAGAATATATGCCTCAATGAAGGAGGATTTTTTGCGAAGCAAGATTGCAGACATGTTGCAAATGCGATATATGTTATGATGGAAATGACTAAATGGGAAGATGAAAGGGGATGTTATAGAAAGATTCAAGAAAAAGGAAGAAGTTATCTTTTGGAAAAGTTGTAATGATCTTAAAATGAAGGAAGAGCCTAATAGTTTGTAAGTCATTTTTCTGCTTCAAGGAATAGTCCAAGTTAGCAGGACAACAAGATATGATTTATTCAATGTGAATAGAGAAGTATAAGCTAGAAGTCTAATGAAATTTAAGGAAAGAAAAGGAAAAACTCTACCTTCTTTTCCCTTTCATTCATCAATTGTAAATATCACATATAGGGGTCCATTTACATATTACATAATAGATATTTATTTATTACAATTAGAATTTGTGAATGATTGCAATAGTGAAATCAGTCATAAATTCCAAAATAGATCATTGTGCATATTCACTATTAAACTTGTAAAAATACAAAGTTCAAAAGAAAACATGATTAGAATATAATTAAACTCACAAATCCTTGTAGTTAAAAACACGATAAGCGACTAAATACTTTGAGGGAAACAATTCATGATAGCAAAAAATTGTTTCTTGAATAGATTTCAATGGAAATACAATTATTTCTTTGATACACATGAATCTTTCTCTTGAGTTGTGTAGAGTTCCATAACGGTTCTGTTTTGACACTCTTTTTCCTCTATTTTCCTCTTTTTCATCATTCATATCAGCTCAATAAAGTCAGTAAATCATAGATTTTGATAAGGTAAAAACTCTTACATGTCTTATTTTTCAAACTCATTAATGTGCCTTATTGTTATGTTAAATATTGCATTAGATATAGAATTAACATGATTTTGCAGCTATTTTATAAACCGACAGCTACCTCCATGGTTTGCAAGGTTCTGGCGTGTCAATGAAGCAAATAAGTACATGGGTAGTTAAGGATCGATCCCCTCATTGATCTCCTCCTATTCACTTGAACCAATTCACCAAAGGAATCACACAGTGGTGCAGTAAAAGGCATGGGTCAAGCACGTAGCCACATAAGTCCAAATGCATCACGTTTCTTCGATTTTCTTTCCAAATAGAAAATTAACGACATAACACTTTTTCTTTTAAGTTTCAAATTTGAATAAGGATTGATCAATAAACCTATAGGCATAGAAGTCTCAAACTGTTGAGCACACATTTTATATATAAGTATGTATCCTCTGTCAAGAACACAAAGGACGTAATAGTTAATTGTTGAAGAATTATGAAACATACCTTTGTTCTCGTATTAATTTGAAGTTACCTTTTTGTGATTTGATGCATACATAAATGTGATTTACACCTACTGGATATGGAGGGCCCCTACATATAGTTAAGGTTTTAGTTTATTTCATTTCATTTCTTTATGGTTGTTTTCATTTAGTCACTTTCTGTTATCACCGCATTTTAGTTTAGTTTCTTTACTTCACTATTTTCATTATTTCATTACCATTTCATTATTTTGTTTGCGCTTACAGTTGCTTAATAGTCTAGTTCTTCAATGTTTTCCATTTCATTATAGTCAGTATTTTCATGCCTTTTAGAATTAGAACTTGTATCTACCCTGTAGTCTGCAATTACAGATTTCTTTCATGCTCTTTACAATCAGAATTTGTATATACATTTTATAGACAAAGCTTTTGAAGGATCATTAGAATAATATGAATTTCAATACTCTGTTTTTATAGCAGCAAAGTGTTGAGATAGTTTCACAATTTTTGGATAAATAACATAATATATTTTAGGGTGATACTCAATATGGATATAACCTGGTAGATTAAATCTAATAGTAGCTTAACTTCCACTTATTAACTTGTAGAAATATGACTAACAATGAAAATCCCAAAACAAACATAACCATCATCTTACAAACTAGAGGAAAGGCTTCTAGCATATATCATGGACCTTCACTTCATAATTTTACCAACTCCAGTTGATAATTTATGCTTTCAATTTAAGAAAATTAAATTGGCTAAAAATTTTGGTGTCATTTCTAGGGAAGCGTAAATAAAAGCCTTAAAAAAAATGGTCAGATAAAAACATGACATGCATAGGGAAAGGGGCTCTAGAGGTAGGTTTGTAGGTCAAGAAAGAAGTTTAATTCCTACATCATCACTCACTCCACCATGACCTCGTAGTGCCACATAACTCACACAAACTCGAATTCGATCCATAGCAGGCCAATATAGATTTTTTGAAGTCTTAAAATTCGAAATCCAATCTAAAGATTCACCAAATGCATCAACAGAGGCCATGATAGAAGTAGATCCTGCATCTCCAAAAACTGGAATAATTTTCCTAGCTTCAGCTGGAGAACAATTTCTAGCTCAAGAGTTGCAAATTCCTATTGAAGAACAAGAGGAAGAAACTTACTTCAAACCATTGGTAGAGGAACTAGAAGAACTAGAATAAAAACTACATAATCCTATTGTAGAACCAAATATCTATTCCGAGGAATCAATCATGGTTGAAGAAGGAGAAGAAGAAGTACTCAATTTAAATGGTGAACAACATAGGATTGGAGGAGGAGGAGGTGGTAGAGGTAGAGGAAGAGGAAATCCAGAACCGTTTGGGTTCCATATCCTTGATGAAGATACAACATGAACAATGAAAAACATCTCACCTTCTATTCTCCCCAAGTTTAATGGAATAAGAAGTGAGGACCCAAAGACATTTCTCTTTGAATTTGAAGTATTATGTAGATCATATGATTATCTGCATGATGCTCAAAAACTAAAATTGTTCCCTGACACCTTAAAGGATTCAACATTAAAATGGTTTATGAGTTTAGCAATGAATTCTATAAGGACATGGGCACAAATGAAAGATGCATTCTTAAAGAAATATAAGGATTATTGTATGCCTCATAAAGTTAAATATTTAGTCTTCAAAATGGTACAAAACAAAGATGAGAATCTTGAAGACTTTGTCGAAATGTTTCTTTATAATATCAAAAGGCCAAAAATGAATAATTTGGATGAGGAAACTTTGAAATCTCTCTTACTCAAATCCATTAAAGATGAGTGGATTGATCTTCTCAATTTAATGGGAAAAGGATATATTTATCAGTTACCATTTGCAAATATTTGTGATCTATGTGTACATATTTCAAGAGGTAAACCAAGAACAGGCAAAAGTTCAAGGGATCCTCTTTTATCAAGAGTAAATAAATCTGCAGCTGAGACATTAAGTAGGGGAGAAATAGGTAGTTTGGTTAATAACTTTAAAACCCATATTTTAGGGAGTCTCAGTCAGCAAATTGACACCCTTAAAATGCAAAACAAGCAGAATGCCAAAAATGCTGCATTATCCATCTTTTGTCCTAGATGCAGAAAGAAACATGCTCTAAGAGAATTTCCTTTAGATTTAAAAAGCATAGAAACTTGTCTTATATGTGTGGAAAATCACGATACAATAATGTCCCTCTATACCAGGTCTTAAGGTTGTGTTTAGTGAAGAAGGAATCCCAAATCAGGTAGACCCTCTTTACCTTATTACCGAAAGACCATGGCAAAATCCTCAAACAAATTAAACTCAAGGTTTTAATCCTCAACAATTTGCACAATGTTCACCAAATAATTGGAATCCACCTATGCCATGGCAACCTTGGGTTCAACCACAATCTTGGAATCAAGGATGGAAAAATCCTTATGGAAGATATTCTCAATATCAACAATATCCGCCAGCTTATCCAAAATTTCCACCACAATACTTCCTTCAAACAAACTAGTTACCTCAAGCTCAAGCTCAAAATGCAAATCCACAACTTTATTTTCCATTTTCACAAAGACCAAATCAATTGCCTGTTCAAGCACTCCCAAATCCAAACAATAAAACTTCACAACACGTTTACAACTTAGAAGGACAAAATCTTCAAAGTCATATGATAACTCCATTAGATTTGAATGATGTTCAATTAAGGTTTGGTAGAGTATTAGAAAGGAAGAAACCATCCATTGTTGTTCAGGAAACAAAAGATAATTCTCAGAAAGATAATAATGACTCTAAAGAAGAGATTTCCCTTCCTCAGAAAGAAAATATTGAAAGAGAAAAAAATCCCACACATTCTAATAATACTCCTATGAGAGAACGACCTTCAATATCTATCTCAGGACCACATTTTCCTGAAAGGTTGAAAATCAATAAAGGAGTAGAAAAAAACATCTTATTGCCTCATTATGACATTTTAATGAATTGAAAAATGTTTGTATAAAAATTCCTTTATTACAAGAAATAAAATAAATACCGATTTTTGCAAAAGCAATTAAGGAATTAAGTACTAAAGGATTAGGAAGAAAAAGAAAAGAAATAAAAAGAATTGAACTAGTTGAGAAAATTGCAAATATCATGATGGAGAAGACAACAATTCCAAAATATTTAGATCTGGGAAGCCCCATTGTGAAAACCCACATCAATGGAATTGAAATAACAAACACACAGTTTGATCTAGGAGTAGCCATAAACATAATGAGCAAACAAACTATGAATAAATTGAAGCTTCCTAATCTTCAATACACACCAACATTGTTACAATTAGCAGACAAGTCTGTAATTAAACATGATGGTGTGCTAAAAGATATATATGTATCCTTATATTCTTGGGAATATCCTATTGATTTCATGATTTTAACACCCAAGAATAATTTAGGAGGACATCCATTAATTTTAGGAATGCCATGGTTAGCTACAACTAGTGCTTTTATTAGTTGTATATTAGGAGACATGTTTATCTTAGATGGAAGCTTGACAAAGAAATTTACATTGTACCCACCTACAAAAACAATGATAGAAGTAGAAATTCAATAATGGATAGACGATGATAATGATATACAACCAATTTTCACTATTGCACAAATAAATGAAGAGGATCAAATTTTAAATTCAATAGAAAATAATGAACCCTCTTTATATTTTGACAAAAGTCAAAATTTTCAAGAACAATGTAATATTGAATATCTATCATCTAGGTAAATTTCTTTACATTCTATGGAAAAATTTGGAAACTCTTCAATAGAAAATTTTCCAGGAAAAATCTTAAACATCAATGAAAACATGGGAGAATTACAAAAAAAGAAACTGGTAGAAATATTGCAAAAAAACTCTTATGGATATGCATGGGAATATATTGATATGAAGAGAATTGATCCAAAAACCTGCATGCATCATATTTATATTGAAGAAAATGCTAGACTAGTTCAACAACCACAAAGAAGAATGAAACCAAACTTAAAAGAAATTGTTAAAGAGAAATTGCAGAAATGGTTAAATGTAAATTTCATTTATCTAATATAAAATAGTCAATGGATTTCACTTCTAGTAATTGTTCCTAAGAAAAATGGAAAATGGAGAGTATTCATTGATTACAGGGAATTGAATAAAGAAACTTTGAAAGATCACTTTCCACTTCCTTTCATAGATCAAGTTTTAGATACATTAGCAAGAAAAAAATATTTCTCATTTTTGGATGGTTTTAGTGGGTATCATCAGATTCATGCAGCACCTAAAGATCAAGAGAAAACCACATTGACCTGTCCATGGGGACTTATGCTTACCAAGTAGTTCCTTTTGGATTATGCATGCTCCAGCAACATTCCAAAGAGTAGTAATAGGAATTTTATCTAATCTTATTCATGATTGTGTGGAAGTGTATATGGATGACTTTAGATTTTATGGAATTTATTTTGAGGAAACACTTGAAAATTTAGAAAAAGTTATCATAAGAAAGACACAAATATTTCATTAAGTCGTGAAAAATGTTTTATGATGTTTAATGAAGGAGTTGTTTTAGGTCACCATATTTCAGGAAATGGAATTAAGGTGGACTCATCTAAAGTAGAAATTATTTCCAAATTATAAATCTCAGGCTATCCACAAGATGTTAGGAGTTTTCTTGGTTTTACTGGATATTATAGTAGATTCATAGAAAACTTCATGAAGATTGCATCTCCACTCTTCAAATTACTCACCAAATATTTTGAATTTAGTTGGAACTCTAATTGTCAAAAGGCTTTTGAAAGTTTGAAAAATAAGATCTTTGAAGAATCCATCTTAAAAGGACCTAATTGGAAATTTCCTTTTCATATATCAAATGATGCTTCAGACACAACTCTAGGATCTATGTTAGGAAAAAGATACCTCACTCCTTATGCCATTTATTATACCAATAAAAGTTTAACTCCTATGGAACCAAATTATACTATAACTGAAAAGGAGTTTTTAGTTGTCATTCATGCCATTAATAAATTTATACATTACATCATTGGCTATGAAACTCTCATTTATACAGACCATTCAACCATTAGATATTTAATGAATAAACTAGTTACTAATGGTAGACTAACAAGATGGCTATTACTGTTACAAGAATTCAATATCACCATTCTAGACTGACTTGGAAAACAAAACACAATTTCTCACTTTTTATCTAGAATTCAAAATGATAACAATGATACACATGTAGAGGATAATTTTCTTGATGAATATCTTTTTGTAGTATCTACTAAATCACCTTGGTTTGCAAATATTTCCAATTACTTAGTTACAGGAAAGTTACCCTCCTATTTGTTTCCTAGAGAAAAGAGAAGAATAATCCAAACAAGTGCATCTTATTCATGGATAAATGAAGAATTATACCGGACAAGACCACATCTCATCATCCGAAGGTGTGTAAGAGAAGATGAATTACTTGAATTACTTAAATCATGCCATGATGAACCATGCCGGGGTCATTTTGCTAAGAAAAAAACTTATTATAAAGTCCTTCATATTATTGGACTTTCCTTGTTAAGAATGCCAAGGAATTATGATAAGAGGTGTGATAGTTGTCAAAGAGAATGGGGAAACTTGTTCCTTTCAGACAAAATGCCCCTACAACCTTAGGTACTAATCAAAACCCTTTGAAAAATGGGTTTTGGATTTGTGTGGGACCAATTAATCCATCTTTGAAAATATATATATATATATATATATATATATATATATATATATATAATATTATATATATATTATATATATATATATATATATATATATATATATATATTCTTGTATGCAATGATTATGCTACTAAATGGATAGAAGCTAAAGAACTTTCCTTTGGTACCGAAAATGTTGTAGTTTCATTTCTTTTTGAGGATATGTTTACTCATTTTGGTGTCCCAAGGGAAATTGTAACAGATCAAGGAAAGGAATTTACATCTAGAGTAGTAGAAAATATATTGGAAGAATATAAAATCAATCATCAAAAATCTACTCATTACCATCCATAAAAAAATGGAAAAGCAGTGTCTGCCAACTAAGTGATTGAAGCAATCCTCACCAAGACAGTTCACTTGCACAGAAGGGACTGGGCAGAAAAGCTTCCAGAAGCTTTGTGGGCCTACTATACCATATGGAGAAACACTATAGGACATACTCCCTATGAACTTGTTTATGGGAAGCAGGTCCTATTTCCAATTGAGTTCTAGATTCAAACCTACAAGATAGCATTCAAGTTGGGACTTGACTTATTAGAAGAATAAAATCAAAGAATTAGACAACTCAATGAGCTTGATGAAATAAGGCAAGATGTTATCTAGAAGACTAGTTTTTTCTAGCATCAGAGAATTAGATGGCATGATAAATACATCAAAGAAAGAAAATTTCAGTGAGGATGCTGGGAATTACTCTTTTATTCGAAGTTCAAAAATTTCCAAGGGAAAGTTTCAAACTCACTGGCTTGGACCTTATGAGATTGCTTTTTTGTTTTTGATAATGGAGCAGTCAGAATTAGGACTATTGATGAATAAAAAGTTTATCTCTTAGTGAATGGACATTGAATTAGGATCTATCATAAGCCAATGACAAAGGATGTATTTGTAAATATTTCCAGGACAACTCTGATTTGGAGTTGGTCAATAAGAATTCCTCTTCTTCTGCACCTTAAATTTTTGTTTTTCATATAATAATAATAATAATAATAATAATAATAATAAATATGTATAAACATGAAAACCAACAATTGTTAGCATGTTTATGTAGAAAATTCAAGGTGAAACCAAGAAAATTCTTGGCATCTTAAATTTTCTTTGTGTCCCATTTTCTAAAAATCCATGTTCTTTTATCCCCTTCTTTTCAAAAATAATAAATAGCTATAGAATTATTGATTTTCTGTAGCTTTGATGACTTTCTGCAACCAATTTGATATACATCTTTGATCATACAATTGATGGAATGATTGAATCCCTCCACTGCAAAGTACCTGAAGACAACATAAAAGGAACTAAAGGTTAGCAATAAAATAATTGAAAAGTATGCACTTATTTGCTTTAATAATGGGGATCAAAACATTACATATATGAATTATAAGGCATAGTACTACCAAAAGAAAAAAAAAACAAAATCATTATTGCAAAGAGTTGGTCGTGTCATGTCAAATCTTTCATAATCTACCATTCACTCCTAGTCATCATAACCAATATCCCGATCCATTAAATTGGCCACCCAAAACATAAGAATGAATGATATTAATCGTTAGATTATGCCTCATTCCCTTATACCCTCACTACCTACACTTTCACTATTCCATCACTCACACTCTCGACACCCTACCAAGCCATCCTACCTTGTCGAATAGAAAAGTTTTGAAACAAAGCTTCTTGGGCATGGGAGTGATAGTAAGAATAGAGCCAACAAAGAAGAAAACTTTGGAGGGGTATCCATAGAAAAAATAATTATTGCAAAAAGTGCATTGGCTAGAATTTGTAGAGAAATTCGATGGCTTACATAAAGAAGTGACCAAAACCTTTTACCATGGATTTTGATGGAGTCAAACTGGAGATAGGGGGCATCAAATTCATAGTGATAGATTCATTTATAGTCAAAGCCACTGTGCTTCCGTAAATTGTAGAAAAATGGTTCAAGAACAGAGGTATTGAAAAAGAAGACTGGAAGGTTTTCCTGAAGAAACCAAGCATGGACACCACCATTTTCAAGAATGGCATCCCAAGCATGGAATTGAAAAGTAAGTGGAGGAACCTACTTCTAATAATAATAAAAAAATTATCCACAAAGGAAGGTTTGGATGTATTTTTTTTATCATATTCAACTGCTAATGAATTTTCTTGAAGAAAATGAGATAAATCTTCCATATTTCTTGTTGAATAGTTTTAGAAAGATGTCAGGAAATGTTCAAAGAAGAATTCAGTTTATGGATAATAAAATGTATCACCATCGTCTAGTCAAAATACTTGTTGAATTTCATCTTCAAAATATAGGTGATAATTGGGAAGGCTTTTTAGTAAGAAATCACTTTCAGGAAGAAACTCATGGCAACCAAATAGCAGTAGAACTAGGAGGGGAAGGAAAACAAAAATTGATAGTATATAGGAACAAGAACCACATCAGCCACATAAACTACCAGAAGATGACATCCCTCTTGTAGAAGTTTTAGAGAAAATAAACAAAACAAATGTTAGAAGAAAGAAAGGAGTAAAGAAACAAATATTTCACCACAAGCAAAGAAGCCTAAAACATAAAAGGAAGAAAACTCAAAATACCCTTGTCATAGGTTTAAGAAGGAGTACTAGACTCAACTCAGTAAAAGAACTACCCTCAAATAGCACAGAGAATGTCAATATAGAAATAGAAGAAAACTCGGCGGCAGAAGAAGAATATTCAGACACTCCTTCAAGGGTTTCATCACCAACTATCACCTCATCTCCTCAAAGTGCAAGACAAATAATGCCAAAGATTGATCGGTGCAGCAAGAGATCCATGATTATATTGAGTCCCTGGAGAAAAGGGACACAAAAAGAATATCAATTCTAATTCAAGAGGAAGAAGAAGTCCAGTTTAATGAACAACAAGAACCTCCAATAATCAATATATTGAAACAAGAAATCTTCGAACTAGAGACATTAAAAATTAAAATCAAGCCTTGAAAGCACAAAATGAAATCCAAATAGATAAGAGTGACAACCTCCTTTTACATCTAAGTCTATGATTTAATAAAAGCAAGAAATTGAAGAAGAAAAACAAGGCTTTACAGAGACATGTTATAAATTTGAAATACAAGATCCTCATGAGGAAACCAAGGATGGAAATGAGCGAAAATAAAGTGAAAATAATGAAGTCATATGTACTGGTAGAAGTATCCAAGAAAATGCAATAGCTCAATAAAGATATCAACTTTTCATTTTTTATGAGGGCATACAAAATCTTCAGTGTGGGGGAATGTAGAGTTCCATAACTATTTTGTTTTGACACCCTCTTTCCTCTTTTTCAACATCCTTAAAAACTCAATAAAGGCAGTAAATCATATATTTTGACAATGTAAAAACTCTTACATGCCTCATTTTTCATATTCCTTAATGTTCCTTAAAAAGTCAATACTAATTTGGGGGACCCCTATGGGTATAGAAAAAGAAAAGAAAAAAATAAAGAAAAAGAAAAAGAAAAAGAATAAAATAAAGAAAAAGAAAAAGAAAAGGAATAAAAAAAATAACTTTGGGGTCATAAATTCCTTTGATTTCCGGAGGTCGAGTATACATTCATCAATGGAGAACTATATTGGTGGTGGCAACTGTATACTTGGGTGCTGGTGGTAGAGTTATCTTCTCTGGAGTGTTGGTAGAGTTTATCAGTTAGCATGTTAGGAGTTTTGCATGTCAGGAGTCTTTTGCATGTCAGGAGTTTTTGCCCACTTTTGATGGATAATCAAAAGGAATGGAGGTAAAAGGATCAAAGGGTTGAAGGAACAAAGGAATCGAGGTAAAAGGACCAAGGAACAAAAGAAAAGATTTGAGTCAAAATGTGATGTGTTGAATTCTTCATATAGAAAAAATAAACCAAAGTTGGAGGGCTGAGGAGATGTTTGGTTGTTGGTTGGAAGGAGGGGTGATGGGGCCCCATCAAGGTTGGCTGAAGGCTAGCTGAAGGCTCAAGGTTGGCTGAATTTCAGACCCTGCCTGGCCGAATGATCGAGATTTGTTGATGACGAGCAAATCTCATTGGAAAGCCTACGAGCACGTCCGTCACCACCGCGCTTACGGCTCTCTACCCCAACTTGCTTGTTGCTCTGGCCGAGGTCTTCCCCCCCACTTTGATTCCTCAGGAAACCCCCCTTTTGATTCAGAATGAAGTGGCAGGGCATGGCAAAGTCAATACCAATTTGGGGGACCCCTGTGGGTATAGAAAAATAAAAGAATAAAATAAATAAAAAGAAAAAGAATAAGAATAAGAATAAATAACTCTGGGGTCATAAATTCCTTTGATTTCCGGAGGTTGGGTATACATTCATCAATGGAGAACTATATTGGTGGTGGCAACTGTATACTTGGGTGCTAGTGGTAGATTTAGCTTTTCTGGAGTATTGGTAGAGTTTATCAGTTAGCATGTCAGGAGTTTTGCATGTCAGGAGTCTTTTCCATGTCAAGAGTTTTTGCCCACTTTTGATGGATAATCAATTTTAGGTCCAAAGGAATGGAGGTAAAATCATCAAAGGGTCGAAGGACCAAAGGAATGGAGGTAAAAGGACCAAGGAACAAAGGAAAAGATTTGAGTCAAAATGTGATGTGCTCAATCGTTCATCTAGAAAAATTAAACCAAAGTTGGAGGGCTGAGGGGATGTTTGGTTGTTGGTTGGAAGGTGGGGTGATGGGGCCCCCTCAAGGCTGGCCGAAGGCTGGCTAAAGGCTCAAGTTTGGCCAAAGGTTGGCTGAATTTCAGACCCTGCCTGGCCGGATGATCGAGATTTGTTGATGACGAGCAAATCTCATTGGAATGATTAAGATTTGTTGATGATGAGCAAATCTCATTGGAAAGCTAGGCAGGGTCTGAAATTCAGCCAACCTTCGGCCAACCTTAAGCCTTCCACCAACCTTGATGGGGCCCCATCACCCCACCTTCCAACCAACAACCAAACATCCCCTCAGCCCTCCAACTTTGGTTTAATTTTTCTAGATGAAGGATTCAACACATCACATTTTGACTCAAATCTTTTCCTCTCTTCCTTGGTCATTTTACCTCCATTTCTTTGGTCCTTCGACCATTTAATCCTTTTACCTCCATTCCTTTGGACCTCAAATTGATTATCCATCAAAAGTGGGCAAAAACTCCTGAAATGAAAAAGACTCCTGACATGCAAAAATCTTGACATGCTAACTGATAAACTCTACCAACACTCCAGAGAATCTAACTCTACCACCAGCACCCAAGTATACAGTCGCCACCACCAATATAATTCTCCATTGATGAATGTATACCCGACCTCCAGAAATCAAAGGAATTTATGACCCCAGAGTTATTTATTTTATTCTTTTTCTTTATTTTATTCTTTCTCTTTTTGTTTTTCCGTATTTTATTCTTTTCTTTTTCTATACCCATAGGGGTCCCTCCAAAACTCAATAAGAAAAGTCTGAAGGATGTTGGAGGGGTTAATGGATGTTGGCGGGGTTAAAGGATGTTGGCGAGGTTAATGGATGTTGGTGGGGTTAGGGATGTTGGAAGGAAAAGGTTTGAGTCATGTGTTGAAGTCTACATCTCTCATCTAGAAAAATTAAACCAAAGTTGGAGGGCTGAGGGGATGTTTGATTGTTGGTTGGAAGGTGGGGTGATGGGGCCCCATCAGTGCTGGTTGAAGGCTCAAGGTTGGCCGAAGGTTGGCTGAATTTCAGACCCTGCCTGGCTGGATGATCGAGATTTGTTGATGACGAGCAAATCTCTCTGGAATGATCGAGCTTTGTTGATGACGAGCAAATCTCATTGGAAAGCCAGGTAGGGTCTGAAATTCAACGAACCTTCAACCAACCTTCAGCCTTAAGCCAGCCTTGATGGGGCCCCATCACCCCACCTTCCAACCAACAACCAAACATCCCCTCAGCCCTCCAACTTTGGTTTAATTTTTCTAGATGAAGGATTCAACACATCACATTTTGACTCAAATCTTTTCCTTTGTTCCTTGGTCCTTTTAACTCCATTTCTTTGGTCCTTCGACCCTTTGATCCTTTTACCTCCATTCCTTTGCACCTCAAATTGATTATCCATGAAAAGTGGGAAAAAACTCCTGAAACGGAAAAGACTCCTGACATGCTAACTGATAAACTCTGCCAACACTCCAGAGAAGCTAACTCTACCACCAGCACCCAAGTATATAGTTGCCACCATGAATATAGTTCTCCATTGATGAATGTATACCCGACCTTTGGAAATCAAAGGAATTTATGACCCCATAGTTATTTATTTTATTCTTTTTCTTTTTCTTTTTCTTTATTTTATTCTTTTCTATTTCTATACCCATAGGGGTCCCTCCAAAACTCAATAAGAAAAATCCGAAGGATGTTGGAGGGGTTAATGGATGTTGGCGGGGTTAATGGATGTTGGTGGGGTTAGGGATGTTGGAAGGAAATGATTTGAGTCATGTGCTGAAGTCTACATCTCTCATCTAGAAAAATTAAACCAAAGTTGGAGGGTTGAGGGTATGTTTGGTTGTTGGTTGGAAGGTGGGGTGATGGGGCCCCA
>APFE031756412.1:68002-147234 GCA_000404065.3 Pinus taeda | reverse complement strand
TATATATTTTTCGAAATACTCTAACTGCGCCTCCCCGGCAACGACGCCAAAATGTAGTCGCCAATTTAGGGTGCTAGATTAGACTAGATTTAATACCAACCAAGGTAGTTAAACTTAGAGGCACGTGTCTAAAGTCTATAGACATAAAAGGATCCCTAACCAAGTGTCTACTGTGACAGGCTACAACACTCCTTTACAGGAGGGTGAAATATGTTTCCTCTCACCTTAACACTCAGATCACCTAATTTATCTAACTGTCCTAAAGATATAGCGTATTGCTAGACTGAGTTTTCAACCCTCTTACAAGGATATTATACACAAAATCTCTTTCTAGCTAACACACTAAGCATTCATGAAAATCAAAAGCACACTGAAATTTTAAATGCATGAAAACAGAGTTCACAAGGATGCTTTGAAATCTAATGATCGATCAAATCTTTTACAAGATATTGTTCAATGATCTAGCAATCAAATTCTCAAGCTATCACCATGAATATTATTTGCAAGAATTTCTAATCAAATCGATGAACTCACAGTCAAGGAAATAACACTAAACACTATGCACACTATTCAAATTCGAAAACGCTATGGAAATGAAATTAACAATATACCAATCTCCACATAGGGCCCGTCCACGCTTCAATGGCACACTTAAGAAACTTCAAGCAACGAGAATGTTAACGCATAAGCACTGTTGGAGTAAAACGGTGACTGTAATTAAGTTCTGAAGATCGAAATCACATACAAGAGCAGTTTTCTGGAACAATACACAGAGATAATAATTGTTCTGGAAATAATACAATACGCAGTCTTTATCTGCTTGTCTCCTATCCTATCGAATGTACATACATTATGCAGATGTTTCTGCTTTTACAAAAGAGTGATTTTTGTCCTTTCTAATATAAACCGATTTCCAAAAGCAAAACGAAAGTAGTTTGGGAAACTATGGCTTTTTGTCGCCTTTGTGACCAAAAAGGTTGGGTTTGACCAACATTGACCATGTATCCAGGAGCGTTAAATTTATTGTTGAGTCAATTTTTCACCATGCATGTACATTCCAGATCACGTTCCTATCCTTTGTTTTGATTTTCCTGCCATGCCACGTGTCACATCATAAACCATTTACAGGAAGTCATGACATCCTATAATTTTTGTTGAAAATTTCTAATTTTTAACATAAAAATTCACAAATTAAATTTAATGTAAATTAACAACTATAATGCTATTGATTAATCAATTTCGATGGATATGAGGGGTTTATGGGAGAAAAAGATAGACAATTGATAGATTTCTAGAAGAAAAGGATGGCAATGAAATGGTACCAACACCTTATGAATCATTACATCATTTTCACATTCGTTTTGTGCATTTGTGTTTTGAATATCAAAAATATGAAGTTGATTGGATGTTATTGGTAGCAATATTTCAATATATTATTCACATTTCAGAAAATCCACACGAGTTAGAATCTTTTGAGCCGCTTCCAACATACCTCTGTGTTACAACTTCTAAATCTGTGGTGAACAAGGTTGTTGTTCCAAGTGACCCTTCGCCCTCCTCTCATCAAACAAATTTAGTTCTAGAAGTTGTGGTAGGAAAAGTTGGAAATTCATCTGTTGAACTACCACCATCTTCTCCCACCCCACATACCCAGAATTTCAGCACAAGTTTGGACCATCAATTTAATGATTGTGATGAAGTGTTATCTCCTTGTCCTTCATCCTTTGGTCCTTCTAATCCTCCAGATTGTGATGTGTTGTGTTCACCTATTTCAAATCTCACTTGTGATGTTCAAGAGGATCAAGCGTTAGATGGAGTTGGTGTTGAGCAACCAACTAGCGATATCATTCACGATGATTATGTGGGGGAGCCCAGAGCTGAACAAGAATCCGCGACAAAGGATGATTCTCTTTCTTCCGCACCTCTCCTTCATCATCCTGACATTTCCCACGATTCTGTCATTTAAGTTGAATCTTGTGAAAAATTGGTTTTTGACGATGTTACCACTTTTGATCATTCACAGAACATGTGGGATGTTAGTTTTTCATTCAGATGTGGAGAGGATGAATCTTCTACTCTTAATCTTCCAAATCTCTCATCTCATATTTCTGAAAACTTAGAGGGTGAAACTTATCATTTTTCATCTTCCCCTGTCTACGATTCATCAGATCCTGAGGATGCCTCCATCTGTGATCTTAAACTTTCTGATTGTGGTTGTTGTGACCTCTTCATTGATTCATTCAGTCACAATTTTGATCTTTCCACTGCTAATCTTTCCCAGCCACCAATCTGTGATGATCTACCTTCTGATGAGTTGGAACATCCTCAAGTTGTTGGGGCACTTCATCCCCAGCTGATGGTTATGTCAGGTTCTCATAGTCTTGAGTTTAGTTCCGCTTCTGATCATAATGGTGTTGAATATTTTGAGGCTCCTCATCACTCTATCGCACATATTGAAAATCAATTTGTTTTACAAATTTCGCATCCTCCATCTGTATCACACGATCCTATCACTCATTCATTAGAGGAATCATATGTATAGAGCACTATTGTAGAATGAGAGTTTTCTTCTTTCTTCATGTTTGCTCATTTTTCAAGTTAGAAAGTTTGTGCCTGCTTGTCATCAACTCGCAATGTGTTTGGACACCATGGTACATCCGTAGAGTGCCTTTCATGCACTTTCGGTTTTTACTTTTCTGCGGGTGCATTCAAGCTTCGAATGTTCTAGTTTGTATTGTCTTATCTTTCTTCTTTGTCTTGTCTTATATTTCTTGTCAAAGGTATATATAAATGTTCTTCTCTGACGGGACAACCTCTTTTGCTCTCAATAAGTCGGGATTCGTCTTCCACCCCACGAAATAAATAAATTCCCATGCACAGTTGTTTGAACAAATAAAAATGAAATAAATGAAATAAAGGGCAAAAGAAGAGAGGATTCTTGCACAGAGAGGTGAAGCAAGTTACTCCATCGGGGTACTCTCTAGGCTTGCTAGTATTAGAGCAATAATTGTGTTCCAAAAGTGACTCAGCTGGGGTACTGTCCAGTCTTGCTGGCAGTGGAGCAACACCAGAGATGAAAACTAAGACTTTGATAATCTATTTTACTTGTTCATCTATATACTCCTCATCCCCAATCGAAACAACTCAGTTTGACTTGGCTTGGTATGTGTGTTGTCGATGAAGAGAATGTTAGGGACTACATCTTTAACTCAAGCTAAGTGAAGAAGCTATGATAATTAAAGAACTGAGCAATACCTCTAGAAGAGTTAGACCTGTTTTGCATGAGACAAGATCCATACAAAGAGTTAGAGTTCTACCAATGTGTTTCCAGTGTTGTAGCGGCTACAACCACCCTCCAAATTTTTTCCTATGGTTCGATTTGGTATCCTCCCTTCTATCCACAATAGCTCATCTCACAGTGATCTAGGTATTCATGCTTCGACTCAGACTTATATTTTCTTTTTTGCTTATGTTTGTTCACTTAGTTGATTCTTCCAAGTCACAAGTTGATCTCCCAACTTGGTCTCACAACAGTTTTGGGCTTGCTTCGAGAAACCGCACAATCCTTGAGGGCAAGAAACCTTGATCATGGGAATTGTGCAGTCCTGACTGCCATTGAGCCTTGAGCTTAGAAAATGCACAGTCATGGGAGGCAGCCCAACACTAAGCCCAAAAATTCTGCAACCCTCATTGAGCTCAGAAATGCGCAGTGCACTGAGCCAGAAAGTTGCCTAGTTCCCTCGAACTGTGTAGTCGTTCCCGGTAGTGTGCATGTCAAGTTTCCCAAGAAAAAGAAAAAAATCATCCCTAGAAAGTAGGGATCTATTATTAGTTTCCCAAAGATGGCACATTGTTATTTTTAGAATTTTTCGCCAAGTGTCGTCCTTGTCCTTGATCTCAGGCATATGCGTCATAAAACCTCATTTGCTCAAATCTAGTTGATCTATGCCTCTAGAGCTCATTTAAGCATTCTATCTTATAGAGTTAACATTCCTGAAGAGATCAAGGAACCCTCGATGGGGTCATCGTCGCTTTTGTGGGTGAGTTTTGCTTTTATCACCCTTTGCCACATTTTCTGTTGCTTTTTGTCATTTCACTTGTGTGAGTGTTGTTTTGCTTGTTTCTCTTTATGATTGCCGATGTTTCAACTTATTTTAGCTTATAGAGATGTTGTTTCAATTTGTCACTTTCCTTTCACAAATGTCGCATCGATTTTCCTGTTTTTGCACTTATGGTCGTCATTGTGGTGACTATCCTCACATACTTGATTTTCCTTCTATTTGATCAGTTTCTGCACTTGATCCACATTGATTCATTCACACTTAGTCATTTTTTCACTCAAGCTCACATAATCATTCACTTATTCTCATTTTTCACAATTCCATTGACCATATCTGTACTTCCCTTTGCTAGATTTTACCTTGCCCAGCTGGGCACTACGCAATCCTAAGGCTCAAGCCACATACTTGACCTCTGACACTGCATAGTGCACAGTATAGGCTGGCTCAACTTGCGCAGTTCCAGGGGTCATCCTGTCACCTTGGCCACTGAGACTGCACAATGCGCAGTCTCTCCTAGTCTTTGCCTAGGTTGGGACTACTCATTGCGCAGTCTCAAGCCACAAGAATCATCCCTAGATGTTGAGACTGCATAGTGCACAATTCCCATAGGCATCCAGTCCCTCTTGCCAATGAAAATTGTGCAATCCTTCCCATCATATACCCATTTGCTATCTGATCATGCCTTGAAAATCAATTTGCTAAAGCTAATGTTTTCTTGCCATGAATGCCCTTTTGTACCACATGTGAAGCACTTTCTCCCAACAGTCATTGTTACCATGATAATAAAGAGAGCTTCTTCAACAGGGACCACTGAAAGCAGTATTGGGGAAGAAGTTGAGCAAACACCAATAGACTCGTCAGTATATGCAGACATTCAACTGTTTATAGAAAAGGAGTCAACACTAACATGGAAACAATTCCAGTAGCAGTAGCATAAAGTAGCAACCCAGTACAAGATAAGGGGAAGAGAAAGGTTGTAGACAATATAGAGGGGGAACAAAGTTGCAAGATGAAATTAGATCCAATCTTCATGCATATAACTTTGGAAGTAGAAGAAAAAGGAAGCAGAGGATACAAAGAGCAGATCAAAGGAAGAGAGAAAAACAAAGCTTGCATGAAGCAGAACTTAGGGCGCAGAAATCATAACAAGATATGAGGGAAAAACATGCATTGAGGAGGAAAGGACAGGAAGAGAAGCAGAAGCAGGAAGAAGAAGAAAGGAAAGGCGTAATGGCAGAATAAACGACATCAATTCAAGAACAAAACCAACCAGCAATAGAAGGGGAGAGCGAACAGATGCAGGATTGAGAGCTTGCTCAACAGATTGAAGACTTGATTGAACTTGTGGACTTGGAGTTGGAATCAGAACCGCAAGATGAAGATGTTGACCTGATGCCTAGTGCATCACAGGTCACCATTTAGTCTCCACCACCTCCAGTTGTAGAGTTAGCCCCAAGTGAGGAAGGGGACATAGTTCCTCTTGATTATGATCCAATAATGGATGTGTATAATATCTCATATAATGAACTTTAGAAGAGGATTGTACAAGCACAGAGAGAGAATTTTTCGGATTATCATGCATCACCTACATTCATTAGAAAAAGGGTGATAATGGCAGACACTAGCATGAATCCAAATGCCATTGTTGAATCCAACTTGGCCTCCGCATGTACAACGGGATCAAACACTCAGAATTTGACATCTGAGAGTAAAAAATTAATATAGAATCTGCAGATTTCCCAACAAGAGATAGAACATCTTCGCACATCATCGCAAAACATAGTCTCCACACAGGTCTACTTGGGGGAAATGAGAGCAGCAATACTTGGTGAAGTATCAACACTTGGAGAGACCATGCAGGACCTCTATGAGGAGCTCATGACCATACATAAGACATTTGTCCGCTTGCATAGTTCGCAACAATAGAGTGAGGAATTTGTCAAGACTCATAGGAATGTACAAACTACCAACGCCACCGTGCAAGAATGGGAAATGTGATACAAAGGGGCACCGCTTACTTTGGTAAAGAAGATGAAGCCACAAGCAGAGTTGGAGAAAGCAAGATTTCAAATGTTGATTCAGAACAACAAGCAATTCACCTCATTCATTGGAAATATTCAGGCCTCATATGTATGGTTGTAAAGCGATTTGGGTTGCATGGTGAGAACCCACAATATCTCATCGGTCATCTCACTCACTAAAGCTAAACACAAACACCAAGTCATGAAGGAGATTGAAGAAAACTTGGATTAGCTGAGACAGGTTGCCACCAAGGAGGATAGGATTAGCTGAGACATGCAACACTACATCAGTGGTCTTGTCCATATCATAACCATGTTGCTCATGCTTGAGAAATAAGTTAATACGTGTTCCAAATCATTGTACCTAGATGCTATGAAGGCAAGAGTCTGCTTCCAACCTAACACCATCATGCAGTTTGGGGATGTCATCAGACAGTACCAAGCTTGGCATCAATACATGACCGAGAAGCATCAAGTGGAATTTGTCGAGCTAGAGTATTCCGAAACTCAAGCATCACAGTGTCTTGTCTTGTTAGGCTATCAAGTTGTCTCTACCCTATTTTTTTTCCTATATGGGTATGACTGTAAAATGTAATATTATTTGTAATTATGTTGTAAGTGAAATTCCAAGTGCCAATATTGGAATATGAAGATTCATCATGTAATGTAATGTGTCATTTTGTAAAGAAGTTGAAGAATCATGAGGGTAGTCCAAAGGTCACAAAGAAGAGTTGAATAGTCACCCCCTCTTGTTATAAATAGAACCTCATAACTCATGTAACGGGCTTTTGGGAGCCAAGCTTTTGGCTAGGCTTTGGCTTAGAAAGAGCTTGGGAGTATTGTGAAAAGCCTTGGCTTCTCCATAGTGTAGAGCGAGTATAATTATTTGGAGGAGCATGTGTTCTTGACTATAATGTTCCACTATTGGGGCTGGTGGTCATCAATGGTGTATGTAAGAAATGTATGAATGGAACTTTCGCTTATAATAATAAAATCAGAGCCAGCATGCTTTCATGCATATGTTGTGAATATAGTAGGACTATTCTTGTTGTATTTGCAATGTATGTTATTTAACTTACGCTTATGCTTATGAACTTTTTCTCTTGAATTTGTATGAATCTTGTTGAATGTGTGTTGTTGTATTAACTCGTCACTTTAACTTGTGTACTATTTTGCATCTTAGCTTGTGATTTTATTCCGCTCTTGTGTTCCTTTCAAATTGTGTGCTCTTATAGGCTTCCGAGCAGCGCACTTCCTTTTCCCTTCATGTCTTGGAACCTTCATGGATCACACTTGACTCTCCGCGGGGTCACACACTTTCTCTCACCCAAAGTTATCATACTTCCCTCTACACGTTTCCGCAGTCAAGGCATAAAATTGCCGCACACTTTTGGGACTCCTACTCCAAATGTTGTGATGTCTAGTTAGGACTTCATATCCGGGAGATCCCCTGAATGTTGGCGGGCCCAACACTGTAAACATTTTTGGTGCTAGAAGGAGAGCTAGATGACAACCTGAGCCCTTGAAGTTTGTTTGAATTTCTGCACTCATTTAATGACTTCTTCCAAAATCATGATCCCGACATGTTTTTCCAAAGACGTAAGTTTGCAAGTGTCGACGAGCATTGTAAATGACTTTTCAACCCTTAAATTCGTTGACGAGGGTGACACAACCATGCTTGAGCATACTGTTCACTTTCTTGAATTATGCACTGAGCACAACATCCACTATAAGGATGTTGTGTGTAAGTCGTTCATCTTCACGTTTGAAGGGCATGTAAGGAAGTGGTATCACACATTAATTGATGCCTCCATACACTCTTTTGAGCATTTTATCACAAAAATGTCTCACGCTTTTGACATGTTATATCGTAAAGGTTTGGGCAAGAAAATTTTAGAATTGCGTAAATCACCTGATGAATAATTGCATCATTTTCACATCCATTTAATGCATTTGTGTTTTTAATATCCAAAATATGAAGTTGATTGGAATTTCTTAACAGGAATATTTCAATATCTTGTTCACATTTCAGAAAATTTGCACGAGTTAGAATCTTTTGAGCCATTCCCAACATACCTCAGTGTTAGAGCTTCTAAATCTACAACGGATAATGTTGTTGTTCCAAGTGAGCCTCTATCCTCCTCCCATCAAACAACTCTAGTTCTGCAGGCCGAGGTAGGAGAAGTTTGGACTATCAGTCTAATGATTGTGATGAAGTGTTATCTCCTTGTCCTCCATCCTTTAGTCCTTTTGATCCTCCAGATTGTGGTGTTATTTGTTCACCTATTTCAAATCTCTCTTGTGATGTTCACAAGGATCAAGTGTTGGATGGATTTGGCATTGAGCATCCAACTTGCAATATCATTCACGATGATTATGTGGGGGAGCCTGTAGCTGACCAAGAATTTGCGACAAAGGATGATTCTCTTCCTTCTACACCTCTCCTTCATCATCCTTGCATTTCCCATGATTCTGTCATTTTTGTTGAATCTTGTGAAAATTTAGTTTTTGATGATGTTACCACTTCCGATCATTCATAGAACACACGTGATGTTATTTTTTCATCCAGATGTGGAGAGGATGAATCTTCTACTCTTGATCTTCCTAATATCTCATATCATCTTTCTAAATACTTTGAGTGTGAAATTTATTGTTTTTCATCTTCCCCTCTTTGTGATTCATCAAATCATGAGGATGCCTCTGTATGTGATCTTAAACTTTCTGATCATGGTTGTTGTGACCTCTTCATTGATTCATTGGTCACAATTCAGATTTTTCTGTTGCTAATCTTTCCCAACTACCGTTCTGTGATGATCTACCTTCTTATGAGTTGGAACATCCTCAAGATGTTGAGCCACTTCAGCCCCATCTGATGGTTATGTCAAGTTCTCGTAGTCTTGAGGTTAGTTCTGCTTTCGATTAGAATAGTGTTGAATCTTTTGAGGCTCCTCATCACTCTATCACACATATTGAAAATCAATTTGTTTTATAATTTCTGTATCCTCCATCTATATCACATGATTGTATTGCTTAGTCATTGGAGGAATTGTACGTGGTGAGCACTGTTGCAGAACATAAATTTTCATCTTTCTTCATGTTTGCTCATTTTTCAAGTTCGAAATTTTGTGCCTGCTTGTCTTCGACTCACAATGTGTTTGGACACCATCGTTCATTTGCAGAGTGCCTTTCATGTGCTTTCTATTTGTACTTTTCTACAGGTGCATTCAAGCTTTGAACATTCTAGTTTGTATTGTCTTATCTTTCTTGTTTATTAGTTTGCTTGTATATCCTTTTTGACATACATGCCCTCGCCTACATAGGCCAGCCAATGCATCGATGGCTGCATTACAAGTATCACTTTATGTAAGTTGGCCTATGCTCTATTTCGGTTAGGAGTAGGAGTAGTTCCTTGCTTTTCTAGTTTTTTTTCTTGATTTTCTTTCATTCGCCTTTACTCCGCTTCTTTTATTTAGTTTGTTTTCTTTGCAGTTGTAGGTTAGTTTTCACATGAAACCGCGTTTGGATTCTAGGCAAGCAGGGTGAAGTCCAAGAGGATGTACTGCTATCCACACTATGTTATATGTATATTCCCCCTCTTTATGTGAATCTTGCATTTCTTTTAGTTGTTGATACTATAACGGAAATACGTCCCTTTCGGAGAGAGTCATGGTGAAATCATGATGCTTCCACTTTTAACTAGGACCACCTACTTTGATCGGTCTTCCATTTTCGGTTAATCCTTGTCAACTAAGTTGAGTAGAATAAGGAGAGGGGGAAAACCTTGACAATTATGTCAGAGGTATATATAAATATCCTTCTCTGAAGGTACAACCTCTTCTGCTCTCAATAATTCGGGATCCCTCTTTCGCCCCATGAAATAAATAAGTGCCTATACATAGTTCTTTGAACAAATAAAAATGAAAAAATGAAAAAAAATGAAATAAAGGGCGAAAGAAGAGAAAGCCTTCTTGTGTAGAGAGGTGAAACAAGTAAATTTGCTAGGGTATTGTTCAAGCTCATTGGCGGCGGAGAAATGCTTGTGTTCCTGAAGTGACTCCATTGGGGTACTATCCAGGACTACTTGCAGCAGAGCAACACTAGAGATGAAAACTAAGACTCTCGCAAACTATTTTACTTATGCATATATATACTCCTCATCCCTAATCGAAACAACTTAGTTTGACTTGGCTTGGTATGTGTGTTGCCGATGAAGAGCATGGTAGGGACTACATCTTTAACTCAAGCTAAGTGAAGAAGCTATGATAATTAAAGAACCGAACAATACCTCCAGAAGAGTTAGACCTGTTTTGCATGAGATAAGATCCATACAGAGAGCTATAGTTCTACCAGTGTGTTTCCAGTGTTGTAGTGGCTACAACCACCCTCCAAAATTTTTCCTCTACTTTGATTTTGGAGCCTCCCTTCTTGTCCACAATAGCTCATCTCACACTAATCTAGGTATTCATGCTTCGACTGAGACTTATCTTTTCATTTTTGCTTCTGTTTTTTCACTTAGCTGATTCTTCTAAGTCACAAGTTGATCTCCCAACTTGGTCTCACAACAGTTCTGGGCTTTCCTCAAGAAACCGCGCAATCCTTGAGGGTAAGTAGCCTTGATTATGGGAATTGTGCAGTCCTGACTGCTAATGAGCATTGAGCTCAGAAACTGTGCAATCATGGGAGGCAGCCCAACACTGAGCCTAGAAATTGTGCAAACCTCACTAAGCTCAGAAAATGCGCAGTGCACTGAGCCAAAAAGTTGCCCAGTTCCCTAGAACTATGCAGTCTTTCCCGACAGTGTGCATGGCAAGCTTCCCCAAAAAGGAAAAAAGGCATCCCTAGGAAGTAGTTATCTATTATTAGTTTCTCAAAGATGGCACATTGCTATTTTTAGAAGTTTCTGCCAAGTGTCGCCTTTGTCTTTGCTCTTAGGCATGTGCGTCATAAAACCTCATTTGCTCAAATATAGTTGATTGACGCCTCTAGACCTCATTTGAGCATTCAATCTTGGAGCTATAGCATTCCTGAAGAGATCAAGGAACCTTTATTGGGGTCATTGTCGCTTTTCCGGGTGAGTTTTGTTTCTATCGCCTTTTGCCACATTTTCTGTCACTTTTTGTCGTTTCGCTTGCGTGAGTGTTGGTTTTTTTGTTTCCTTTCTTGGTTTTTGGCGTTTCAACTTATTTTAGCTTGTAGAGGTTTTGTTTCAATTTATCTCTTTCATTTCACAAATGTCGAATTGGTTTTCCTGTTTTTGTACTGATGGTCGCCATTGTGGAGACTCTCCTCACATACTTGATTTTCCTTCTGTTTGTCAGTTTTTGCACTTGATCCACATTGATTCATTCACACTTAGTTAGTTTTTCACTCAATCTCACATCATCATTCACTTATCCTCGTTTTTTACACTTCCACTGGGCAAATCTATACTTCCCTTGGCTGGATTTTGTCTTGCCCAGCTAGGCACTACGCAATCCTTAGGCTCAAGCCACAGGCTTGGCCTCTCACATTGTGTAGTACAGGTTGGCTCCAACTGCGCAGTTCCAGGGGTCACCCTATCACCTTGGCCACTGAGACTGCGTAATGTGTAATCTCTCCTAGTCTTTACCCAGGCTGGGACTCCGCATTGCTCAACCTCAAGCCACAAGCTTCATCCGTGACTGTTGGGACTGCGTAGTGCACAATTCCCATAGGCTATGTATCCTTCTCTATTCGTTGGTTGAGCGAATGTTTTTAGCATATGTTTTGGATGTGATGTTTTGGTACATGTGTATATATGTATATGTATGTAAAAAACACCATGAGCTGTGTTATAAAGCTCCAATAAGCGGTATAGTTGTCATGTTGGTTATGTTGGTTTGCTTTCAACAGGTTGATCATTGTAAATATTGCATCGAGCTAAGTTATAAAGCTCCATGGGCAGTATGTTTTAATTTTCAGTAGTCTTGTTGGTTGTGGGTGTCATTAAACACCGAGAATGGTGTTTCCCAAGGGGGAGGGTTCTGTAACAACCCTGGTCAAAAATCCATGTAATAAAGTTAATAAAGGAAAAATAATAACCGAGGTCATGGAACACATATTCCAAGCTGAATGTTGGGCAAAAAACAATGTGATGGGGATCACTTGTGATTAATTAATGGCTATGGAAATTGGCAAAGGCTTTGGAAAGGCATGAGGCATTAATTGGCATTTAATTTATGAAAATAATGGAAAATGGGAGAAAAGGAAGGTGAAAGGTCACAGGTTGCATGTGAAGAGGAAATTGAAGGAAAATAATGGAAAATAATGGAAAATGAAGAAAGTAGAGGACTCATTGATACAAAGGCTTTTGAGGATTAGTTCAAGGCTTTTATCAGTACAACCTTTTGTCAATTTTAGTTAGGAGCTCTCATTCTATTCTCTCTCTCTCTCTCTCTCTCTCTCATACTCTTGGACACTTAGAGTTTTCTTGGAGCACTCTTGGAGGAGTGTATCATACTTGGTATTTGGAACAATAAGGCAAAGGAAAAGTAGGAAAGTGCAAGCAAACATTGGGATCAACAACTACACGTTTTTCTTGCAGGTTCTGAGTTGCATGTATTGTTTCCTTGCTAGTTTTGGCATGCATGGCATATGCACGTGGTTTATTAGTCATGATCTGTTATTGACATGGAGGATTGCCTAGATTGACAGTGGTTTTGCCTAGACTTTCATTTCCTAGATAACCATGGTATTGTGGGTGTTATATTTTGGTTTCTGGTTGGTTCTCATGTTCCTTTGGTTGTGGGTTGAGTTACTAGTTCTTGGACCCTCGATTGGACAAATGTTGTAGAAGACTTGTAACAACTTGGGTTGAGTTACTAGTCCTAGAAGCCTTAGTTGGAAAAAAATTATGGAGTCCTTGGTGGGTTGAGTTACTAGTCCTAGAAGCCTTGGTTGGACAAACACTCTGGATCTTCACAGTAGCTATGGGTTGAGTTACTAGTCCTGGAAGCCTTGGTTGGAACAAAAGCTTTAAAACCCTAGACAACTTTGATAGAGACCAATCTAGTGATGGTTAGTGATGTCCTACCGTGAGGTGGAATCACTGGTTGAGGTTTGACGTGGTTGGCCTCTAGAAGCCATGGTTTGGTTTTGCTTGATTTGTTTCATGAGATCTCACACTCGTGCTTGGAATATGGCACAGGGGTGGCTGTATGAAAGAAAGATTTGGTTCAACCTAGTCTATGGTCGGGTGGTACATGGAAGTCCCTGACTTGGTTGGGTTTGCATATGTTAATAAGAGTTATTTTCCCTTGGTATTTTCATAAGTAAAGGTACTTGATATTATGTGGCTTTAATGGTTATTTCCTCATTGATATATCTCTGGTTATTTGTTGGCTATAAGCATGTTTTATGATAGTTATCATGTATGGATCTCATCGTGTTTTGATTAGTATGTGAAACAATAGTGAACGAATGACCTAATGGATCATAATACAGCTAATGTGAGAAGGCATCAATCCTTCTCGACGATTCTTAGATAAGTATGAGACCCCTATGCTCAGATTTGTTGTTGAGACCTGTAGATAACATATTTTTGATATGTTCGACGAAATGCCTGCCATGGCTAGTGGGGGTCTATTCATGTCCTAGTAGAAGTTTTTGCATTATTACCATTATTTCATAGTTATTTATCATTTCTGGGAGTTTCATGGAGTTTTGGGCAGAGCCCTGAGTCCTAGCCTTGAAAAAGTGGCTCATAATTGGGGTCGTTGGCACAGAACTACCTGAAAAAGACTACAGTCATTGGGATACCTTATTGTGGGAGTGACTAGAGGGTTGTAGTCACATTGATGCCTTGTCATGAGAGTGATTGAGGTGTTATGTCAGTAAAACATCAAGTGGTATCAGGGTTTAGGCACCCAAGAGGGTTGGTTGTCTCTTGAAGGTTTTGTAGCCCCTGAGTAAGGTCAGAATGGTCTTGTCTTGTCGGTTCCACTTCCTTAACTGCACATGGGGAGTTGAATCATATCATAGTAACTCTTCTCCATGTGTTTACCCAGGTGGACCTATTAGCTTAGGTAAATGTGAGAGGAGGGTGTTACACAAATAACGTCATTTGATGCCTCAAAACGCTCCCGAAAGGTTTTAGATCTTGTTTTAACAAACTAGGTCCCACCAATAAAAATGTCTTGTGAGATGATTCCCCCACTTTTTCCACTTTGACGGTATCGAGATGGATGGAAAACAATATAATGATCAAATCTGGATCATGATGGACTTTTATAAGAATGTGTTAAAGGAGTAAAAAATTGATTTGGTTGGTTCTGTCAAGGAATATGTAGAGGATTCATAACATTTAAAGGCCAGGTCAACTAAACTCTACTTAATTGGTCAATTCAAGAATCCTTATACATTTCTAATTAAAATGCTATCTAAACTCTATAGATAATCTGACTTAGAGCATTTTAAGCTTGAATGACTTCCCTTAGTTTATGGAATCATGGACCAATCTAAAAAGTTCAATTGGGTAGATATTTTATCACAAAACCTATCTAATGCCATTAGAATATCACATTCATCTCCATCAGGTTTTGCCCCAAGTTTCTACATGTTTGCTTTTATAATGGGCATAGTTATATTTGCAGTGCCCTTTTCAATGATGGATTGGAGTTAGCCTTTTAGTGAACAAACCATTCAACAATTTTGTTCCATACTCTAGGAAAGTCAATACAAAAAACATTTCTATGATATTTGTGATAAAGGCATGCTGTATTTTCATCAAATTCTTTTTGGAAAATCTCCACCAGGAGTCAACAAAGACATTCAATTAGGTTTACAAGATATTGAAGGTTGGTTTGTGGAGGAAAAAATTTCTTTTTTTTCTTCAGGATTTATGGTTATGAGCTTGGTCCTCCTGTCCTTCCAAGATTCATCACCAAAATACTGCCAATTAGAGAGATACCTTATTAAGTGATATTCATTGGAATTACTAAGTTTTTACACAAAAATTCAAAGAAGCTTTGGCCCAATTTTCCTATTAAAATTGGCAAATTGACTCTTAAAGATAGGGACATGCAATGGTAGAGGCAAATGGTCTACATGAAATTTGGCTACATTTCCTCCCCTTTAAAAGATATGATCTTCACGACATTATTAATGTTCACCTAAAATCTATAATGGATTCAAAGACTTATGTCCATCAAAACCCAATGTTTGATTATGTTTTTAAACAAGTTAACTCTTTTGATGAATTTGTTTATAGAGTGTTTTGTCAAATGAATCCGAAAGAAAAATAGACTTTATAAGATTTCAGACAATATACATATATCTATTATCTTCAACAAAGTAGTAGAATCTTTGTCATTCCTTAGGAAAATTTGCAAATGATAGATGGTATAGGCATTTATTTCATAGATAACAATAACCTCTAAGAATGCACGATTTTAAAACTCAATAGTCTAGCCAAGAAGATGATGTTCAGCAAACAGATCAGCCAGAATTATTTCAATCAGAGCTTCATAAAGAACAAAAATAATAAGAAAATAAGCAACAATAAGTAGAACAAGAACAAGAACAACCAGATCTTATAGAACGGGTAGAAACACTAGTTGAATCTTCTTCTCAAAAAGAAGAACTCTAAGCACAACATATCATTCTTAAGAAGAAAGTTATTGAGGAAGTTGAAGGATCATCATGTCAAATACAAAATCTAGATGATCCGAAAGTTGTTTATGAAGCACAAAAGGAACTAGAAAAGGAGGAAAAGCCAAAAATTCATCAAAAGGAGCTTGTCCAAGAAATTTTACAAAACCTAGTCCCCATTGTACATTTAATTGAAGTAATTTCCCTTGGAGTGGTCATGACTTGTTTGGCTTTAAATATTCTAGACTTTTCCTCTCTTTTCAAACATGTGGATGAGGTAGAACCCATACAAGAGATAATAGTGTCTATTGGGGATTATTTTTACAATTCTCGATCTAAGTTTGTTTTTAAAAGATCGAGAAAAACAAATCTTGATTCATCTATGATTAATACTTCATCAACAATGATTTGGAAAGCAATAAGTGACCCAAAAGGGAGAGCCATAGATATAACATCACCCCTTGGGGCTTTTGCTTCAGCTAATCAAGGTATAGTATAAGAGTTATCTGATGAATTAGATAAAAGTCAAAGCATGATCAAATAGTTACATATTGAGTTTACAAACAACAAAATTATCCAGGAAAGGGAGTAGAAATCCCATGCCATTGTATTAAGAGAAGGTTTTGTTATCGCCATGGCACAAATTTAGGAGAAATATTAGGTAGAAAAGCAATACAAGAAAAAAAATTATGATTTAGAAATAAACATGCTCAACGGATAGAAGACATTAGACAGACTTAAGCTGAAGAAATCAAGATATTAAAGGAAGAGTTTGAGATTAATTCTCAAATAGTTTCTACAGGTTTGAAGTTCACATTACCCCTCTAAAGGAATAAATAAATTAATTTAAGAAGAAGCCTGTAAAAGTCAACGTTTTCAAAGAAAAAGTTGTTATTGTAAATAATGAACTCAAACAGGTGAAGTTAAAATTCTTCAGTTATTTAAATGAAATTTATAATCTTCATCATGATTTGATTACTTTTACAGGTCAAGTTGATGTTCTAATGGAGGATGACAATGTATTGCTTTATTAATTGATAAAATTGTAATGTGGGATAATAAGGAAAAATCTGAAGCTTTGGGAAAATTCTCTAAAGAAGAAAAGAAATTGGTGCAGATTTCTCTAGACCAAAGGAAATCTAATTGCCTTGTCGTTAAGGAATGGATCAAGGAATCCTCTGGTTGGTGTGATTCTATTTGGGACAATATGTTGGATATCATTGAAGAGTTTAATATACATCGTCGAAGGGGAATCAAAGAGGCATTACCTTTAACCATTTGCATACAAATGTTTGGCGATAACAGAGAATCCAATAATGATAGGATTAAGGAAATTAATGAATCGAACAACAACAATATCCAAAATTTCTTCCAATTTCCCTACACCTGTATGAAACTCATTTCTAAACTCTCCTCCAAGAGTGAGTGCAAGAACAACTACATTGAGAAACACATTAGTCAATGCAAGATTAAGCTAAAGAATGTTATCCCTATTTATTTAGCTCAGTTATCTGAGAAATACAACCAATGGTCCTAGTACATCAAAGATAAAGGAAAGGAAACAAACCCACCTTAATCAACAAAAGATTCAGGTCAGTTGTCTCAATAGATGGGGGAAGGCTAGCGGTTGTCATAGCAAGAAGACTATCTACGTTCAGATCAACAAGATATTTTTGTTCCTTTTTATGTGCAAGAAGATCCTCATATGAGATACACAGATTTCTATCTCTAGGAAGCAAATATTATGTCATTGTATTTTTATTATTTATACAATTCTCTTTGTTGGAGAAGGGTTTGGAAACCATATGAGCTGCAATCAAACAATTATTTTTAATCAAAGTTGGAATTGAATTTTTGAAGACGCGGGAATTGATCTTTGGCAGATATCTCCATGCATAGAGTACTGTATGCTTTTATAATTTCTTTATGAGCATTTCTATTTTCAATTTATGTAGTCTTTCATTCTTTAAATCATTTCCTGAAACAAAGTATTGGAATGCATTTTATTTATTTTCCTTTGAAATGGAAAACGTAATGATTTATTGAGTTATTTAGAAAATTCAAATTTATTCAAAACCTTTAAGTATATCAAATTGTCATTTCTAATATTTGAATGATGGCTTGGAAATTTTCTCTCGTTCCTGAAATAGTTTCAATTTCCTTATAAAAATAGCTTATAAAATGGCATGCAAACAAATTTTATAAGAATAAAAAAATATAATCAGTGAAAAGCTCTCTTAACAGGAGCACAAATCTATCAGGCGGTTGATTGGGCCCATATATCAGTTACGAAATATTACCACCCCAAACAATTACAAAACTCTTAAAGGATTGCACTTGGGTGATCTTTCCCTTATCCCTATTGATTGGATTACACAAGTCAATCTAAAACCACTATGTCATTCATATATATATATATATATATATAAACCTCCCTCTCAGCCCGAGGACTAGAGTGAGGTTGCTAGTACTAAGCCAACCCATAGGTATACTCCATGTATACTCACTTAAGAGTTCACAAGGTTCGAAGCCAATAAAACAATATTCATAGGAAAGGAGCCATCACAACAATATATATCAAGGCAGTTTAGCTCATCATGTCACTACCGAGGATAAACTTAGGTGGGGAAGATGAGAACTATTATGTCCAACCATCCGAGATAAGTCAATTGATGTTTTTGTTATGTCATATATTTTTCCTAGTTTAGATTAGTTATATGATATATTAGTACAAGCAATAGGGCTTATATTCTGGTGAATATCGCCACACCAAACAGAAAGGGGTCTAATTGGGACCCTGATAGGGTGATATGTCCCCTGTTGAAGGAGGAATTTTTCCGCCTGCCAGCAGTGCCCAAGTCAAGTAGTCTCCATAAGGAGCTCTTTAAGGAATTCCTTGATTCACCTTTGGTTGGCCACTCGAGACAACGAAGAACGTTAGCATTATTGGAAAAATGATATTTTTAGAACATGTGAGGTGAGATGTTGAGGAGTGCATCGAGACTTGTATCACATGTCAACATAACAAGCCTAACACCATATTAGAAGTAGGTCTATTGCATCCTTTATCAATTCCATAGAGTCCTTGAGTGAGTGTCTTGATGGACTTCATTTCATATCTTCTGTTATTGTAGGGTTACAATGAGATTATATTCATGGTTTATCGTTTTTCCAAGTATGTAGTCATCATACCTATGAAGATACCTTATGGAGCAGAGGAGGTGGTGAAGATGATTTTCAAACATCTGGTGAATTATTGGGGCCTTCCATTGAGAATTGTGTTAGATAGGGATATGAGGTTCACTAAGAAGTTTTGAACATCATTGTTCAAGCTTGTTGATATGGAGATGTTGCACAATTCCAACTTTCATCCTTAATTGGATGGGCAACACTATATGAAAGTTGATTAGACAGATTGGGTAGATTCATTGGATGTAACAATGTTTAGCTATGACTTGTAGAATAGTTCAATGATGGGTTATAATCTAGTTGAGCTGACAAATGGACAACAACCTACAATACCACATTTGGTGATGCATGGCTATAATGGGAGGAGTCCATCAACCTTGGAATTCATAAAAGATTGGTAGAAGAGGGTGGAGTTGGCTCAGGTGCACTTGACTTGTGCAACTTATAAGATGAAGAAGTGGGAAAATCATGAGAGACATGATGCAAAGTTCAATGTAGGGTACTAGTTCTTTGTCAGGTTTAGTAGGGAGTAGTTCACACCATTGATTGGGATGGAAAAAACACTAGTATAGGGGTTTAAAGGCCTGTACAAAGTACTTGAGAGGATCGAAGATGTTTCATACATGTTAGAGTTTCCATTTCACTTGAAAGCTTACCATCCTGTTTTTCATATCAGTTAGCTTAAAATCATGTCAAGTAGACACAAATGACACAAGTAGAGTTGAGCCACAGTGTGAACTTACTTTGATCTCTAGTCGACTTGAGTAGGTTGAGGAGATCTTGGTTGTAACAGCCCTGGGTTAAAGTTCATGTAATAAAGTTTAATAAAGGAAAAATAAGACCAAGGTCGTGGGACACATATTCCAAGTTGAATGTTGAGCAAATCACTATAGTGGGCATCACTTTTGGTTTATTTATGGCTAAGGAAAATGGCAAAGGCAAAGTGGTATTAATTGACATTTATTTATGAAATAAAGGAAAATAGGAGGAAAGGAAGGTGAAGAGACACAAATTTGCATGAGAGGGAAATTAGAAGGAAAATTAAGGAAAATGAAGAAAAGGGAGGCCTCAATGATAAAAAGGATTTTGAGGTTCACTTCACAACCTTTTGTTAGTTTTGTTTTGGAGTTAGAGAGAAAGAGCACCAAGAGGTGAAAGCAAACAAGTAGGCAAAGGAAGGAAAAGGACAAGCAAGGGCAAGCAAGGAAAGCAAAGGAAGCAAGGAGAAGGTTGGATCAACAACTTCAACAAGAAGATTTTGTAGGTAACATGTTGCATGTATGATTACCTAGTTGATGTGTGAATGCATGGTACATGAATTTATTTATTTGGTTCATTTGTTGTCATTGGCATGGGTTTTTCTAGGTTTGACAATGGTTTCAGCCTTGCCTTGCCATTTCCTAGATAGCCATGGTGTGATGGTATTTATTTATTGGTTGAGCTTTTGATTGTCAGAAGGTTTTGGAACTAGGTGAGGTGGTCTCCAGTAAATTCCCAAGGGTTGGGGACTGAGATGGTTTTCTCCATGAAGCCCTCAACAGGTGGGTGGAGACAAGCAAATTCCTCAAGGTATGGTGAAGGAATTCTGCGGCATCCAAGCTTGTTTGGTTTTGTGATCTCTTGACCGATTTTGGTGAGATTTCAGTAGTTTGAGGGTAGAGGTGGTTTAGCCTTTGGATTCCATTGGTTGTTTATGTCTTGGTCTAACCCATGAGATCCCACATTTATACTTGGAATATGGCATGAGGGTGATTGATTGAAAGAAAGATTTGGTTCAACTCAATCTATGGTCGGGTGGTAGGTGGAAGTCCCTGACTTGGTTGGTTTTTCCATATGTTAATAAGAGTTATTTTCCTATTGTGATTCATGAGCATTTATACTTGTTGTTATGTGGCTTTGATGGTTGTTTTGTCATGGTTAATATTCTAATTATATGTTGGTTATAAGCATGGTTCTATAATATGTTCTAGATATGACTCTTGTTTATGCTTTGATAAGTTAATGAATGGTTGATGAATGCATGCGATAACAAGTGTGGTTGCAACTACTTGAGAGGGAATTAGACCTTCTCGGTGATTCACAACTAAAGAACATAGATTTACACTCAAATATGCATTCAGGACGTGTAGCTTACATGTTTACCATGTGTTTGACGAAATGTCTAGTATGTTTTGGCCAGTCTAGGTCAAGTTTCTGACTCAAGTTTGAATGTTTAACTTTGTTGTCATTTCTATTATGATTATGGAAAATCTCAAGTAGTTCTGGGCAGTGGTCTGGAGGGCTGGCATGGAATTGTGGCTCAGATCTCGGGACTAAACTCTCTGAACTGGACAAGTTGGGTCACAACTGCATGGATGTAGTGTTGTGCACGTGTTTGGAGGCCTATAACCACACCCAAGCCCCGTCACGCATGCGGTTGGGGTTCTAGATTACTGAAACAAGGTTTAAACTCAGGGATTGACCACTTGAGGTGTTTCTTTAGCCCCTGGGTGATATGTAGTCCCTGTAGGATGCCAATTTGTGGTTAGTAAGTCTCAGTTGTAGGCCCCACTTCCTCAACTATAACTAGGAGTTCAGGTCATGTCATAGTGGCACATTGCTTCACATTTACCTAGAGGGCTTGTAAAAGTGGGTAAATGTTGGTTGGCATCGTTATAGATTGGTATTAGAGCTTCCAGGTTCAAACTCTTGGATTGGATGGGCTAGATGCATGTTGTTATGCATGAATTGTCATGGTTATGGTTGTCATGCATGAGGTCATTGTATGTAGCTAGTGTTATCATGCATGATATATATATATATATATATATATATATCATGCTAATTTGGATTGATTTGCACAGACAAGATACCCTCACCTGAACTTCACCAAGGTATGTTTGATTATGCTTATGTTTGGTTATCTGACATGGTATGTTTGTAGGAGATAAAGAATCAGAGATGGCAAGAAAAATGGTGGGTTATAGTTCATGTGACTCTCCTTATAGATCAAATGAGAAACACACAAATGAATACTCCCGGACATAAAATATACCTTGAGAAGTCCAAAGGCAGAAATCAGGAGTTGCAAAGCAGAAAATGACAGGATCATTCAATCACAAGAAAGACTTGTCAGGGCATAAGAAAAGCAAGCAGAGGTCAATGTGGTCATCCTTCAAATTTTATCAGATTTGCAAAGACATGGGCATCCATAGATCAATTATGAATAGGAGGACAAGACTAATGGAGCATATGGTAGCAGGTCTCATGGTGGGCACATATCAGATAGGATGACACAACCAGAGGTGGCAGATGGATGGACACACCTGACAGGAGAGGTAGTGGTTATGTGTTCTATTCTAGTTCTAATTCAGATAGATATCATGGTCATCATGACTATCATCCTTAAGGGAGGGGTGAGAAGAGATACTTATCGGATGAGTTCAAGAAATCCAAGCCTCCTACATTCGACAGAGAGTTAAAGAAACTTGAAGATGCAGAAGCATGGTTGATTGGAATGAAGAAGTTCTTTAAATTGCATGACTATACAAAGAACATGAAGGCCATGATAGCTATTTTTAGTCTCAAAGGAAAGGTAAACATTTAGTGGGAAGATGTGAAGCGTGTTAGAGGCATCAGGACAGAGGAGTTGAGTTGGCATGAGTTTAAAAGACTCTTCAGGAAGAAATACTTGTCAGAGAGGTAGTATGATGAAAAGGCTAATGAGTTTTACGAATTGAAGATGGGATCTATGACAGATGAAGAGTACACGACTAAATTCCTAGAGTTATTGAGGTATGTGCCTTACCACAAGGACGAGAAGACAAAAGTTCGAAGATTCATCAAAGGACTACCATTAACATTCAAGGATCAGATTGAGTATGATGAACCTCAGTCTTTGGAGGAAGTCATTGGGAAATTGAAGCACTTTTATGATTAGTCGAAGCGCAAGACTGAGCCTAAGCGTGATTAGAAAGGTAATGGAAAGAATAAAGGAAAATGGCCTCCGAAGTAGGAAAGACCTTAGGATGTAGGTGAGAAAGAGAATGTGGATCCTTACAAGAAGTTAGGTACAACTAAGAAGGGACATGGATCTTGCCTTGGAGAGCAGTAGAACAAAGGTAGTGGCAGAGAATCATTGCAATGTTGGATTTGTGGCAAAGATCACCGTAAGAAGGATTGTTCGTTGTATCAGGGTGGCATACCCTAGATCTACAATGCTCAAGAGGCACAAATTGTTGGGGATTTTGGTCATAAAATTCCTCGGATCTATGTGGCAATTGATAACAAGAAGGCAGATCATCATGCATCTATTATTGAGATGGAAGGTAAGCTTTGTGATCGAGTTGCTTCCATTTTGATTGATCCTGGTTCTAATTATAGTTATGTTAATCATAACCTGTTGGATAAGTGTGGCTTGAGTAAAGAGGGGATACTTACTGGATGAGTTCAAGAAATCCAAGCCTCCTACATTCGATGGAGAGTTGAAGAAACTTGAAGATGCAGAAGCATGGTTGCTTGGAATGAAGAAGTTCTTCAAGCTGCATGACTACACAAAGAACATGAAGGCCAAGATAGTTATTTTTAGTCTCAAAGGAAAGGCAAACATTTAGTGTGAGGATGTGAAGCGTGTTAGAGGCATTAGGACAGAGAAGTTGAGTTGGCATGAGTTTAAAAGACTCTTCAGGAAGAAATACTTGTCAGAGAGGTAGTATGACAAAAAGGCCAAGGAGTTTTATGAATTGATCAAGATGGGATCTATGACAGATGAAGAGTACATGACTAAATTCATGGAGTTATTGAGGTATGTGCCTTTCCTCAAGGACGATAAGACAAAAGTTTGAAGATTCATCAATGGACTACCATTAACATTCAAGGATCATATTGAATATGATGAACCTCAGTCGCTGGAGGAAGTCATTGGGAAATTGAAGCACTGTTATGAGTAGTCGAAGCGCAAGACTGAGCCTAAGCGTGATTAGAAAGGTAATGGAAAGAATAAAGGAAAATGGCCTTCGAAGTAGGAAATACCTCAGGATGCAGGTGAGAAAGAGAGTGTGGCTCCTTACAAGAAGTTAGGTACAACTAAGAAGGGACATGGATCTCGCCCTGGAGAGCAGCAGAACAAAGGTAGTGGCAAAGAATCATTGTAGTGTTGGATTTTTGGCAAAGATCACCGTAAGAAGGATTGTTCATTGTATTAGGGTGGCAGACCCTAGATCTACAATGCTCAAGAGGCACAAATTGTTGGGGATGTTGGTCATAACATTCCTCGGATCTATGTAACAATTGATAACAAGCAGGCAGATCATCATGCATCTATTATTGAGATGGAATGTAAGCTTTGTGATCGAGTTGCTTCCATTTGATTGATCCTAGATCTAATTATAGTTATGTTAATCCCGACCTAGTGGATAAGTGTGGATTGAGTAAATAAGTGCATGTAGAATATTGGTTGGTGCATTTGGATATAGGTACTAAGAAAAGAGTTCATCATTGGGTGAGAGCTTGTGCATTTGAGCTGAATGACATGCCTACATCAACACATCTAAATGTGCTTCCTTTGGGTTCGTATAATATGATTTTGGGTATGGATTAGTTGTACCTTCATAGGACTAAGGTAGATTGCTACGATAAGTCTATTGAGTGCTTAGATGCTGATGGAGAGAAGAGAATTTTGGAGGGAAAGAAGAAGCCCACATCGGTGAGAATGGTTACAACTATGTAGGCTAAGTGCAGTTGTAGGAAAGGATGTGTATTGTTTGCAGTTCATGTTTCTAATGACAAAGGGAAGGATGTTGAGGATGTTGAAGTCTTGAAAAAGTATCAAATTTTGTCGTAGTTTCAGGATGTATTTCCAACAGAGATTTCAGAGTTATCGCCTCATAGAGAAGTGGACATTTCTGTTGAGTTGGTACCAAGAGCAACACCAACATCAAAGGGACCTTACATGATGAGCATTCCAAAGATAGTAGAATTGAAGTTATTGTTTAAGGAATGCATAAGGCGAAGTGTGTCGCCTTGGGGTGGGCCGATATTGTTTGTGAAGAACAAGGATGGTACTCTCAAGTTGCGTATTGATTACAGATAGTTGAACAAGGTGACGATTAAGAACAGGTACCCTTTGCCGCGAATTGATGACTTGTTTGATCAGTTGAACGAAGCAACAATGTTCTCGAAGATTGACTTGAGATCAGGATATCATCAGGTACACATCAAAGAAGAGGACATCTACAAGACAAAATTCCTTACCAAGTATGGGCATTATGAGTTTGTAGTAGTTCTGTTTGGTCTTACTAATGCTCCAACTACTTTCATGTGTTTGATGAATAGTGTGTTGTGTCCTTATCTAAACAAGTTTGTGATAATATTTAGTGATCACATATTGATATATTCTAAGAATGAGGAAGAGCATGCAAAACACCTAGCAACATTGTTAAGATTGTTGAGAGAGCATTAGTTGTATGCCAAGCTTAGTAAGTGCAGTTTCTTTCAGACAAAAGTTCATTACCCAGGACATGTTGTTTCCAAGGAAGGCATAGCAGTGGATCTGGAAAATATTAGAGCTATCATGGAGTGGGAAACTTCTAGGAATATGGATGATCTCTGATCATTCATGGGGCTAGCAGGTTACTACAAGAGGTTCATTAGGAACTTCTCGCGGATTGCCTATCCTATTACATCTTTGTAGCAAAAAGGGAAGAAGTTTGAAAGGACTAAGGAGTGTGCAATTAGTTTTGAGCAGATGAAGCATTTGCTTACAAATGGTTCAGTCTTGAAGATTGCAGATCTAGATAAAGAATTCATGGTATGTACAGATGCTTGCAAGAGAGGACTTGGTGGACTATTGATGCAAGAAGGATAGGTGGTATGCTATGAGTCAAGGAAGTTGAATGAGCATGAGCATAACTATGTGTCACGTGATCTTGAGTTGGTAGCTATCATTCATGCCTTGAAGATATGGAGACATTATCTTCTTGGAAAGAGGTTTGTCTTGATGAGTGATCACAATGGGCTGAGGTACTTGTTTGACCAATCCAATCTGAATGCCAGGCAAGTTAGATGGTCGGCTACTCTAAGTGAGTTTGACTTCAAGATCAAGTACATCAAGGGAAAGTAGAATGGGGTTGTAGATGCACTTAGTAGAAGAGTGCAGGTGAATCACATTGCAATAGTGAATTATTATAATACAGACTTGCAGGAGCAGATCTTACATGCACGACAACATGATGACATGTATCAGCAGTTGAGGCACATGTTACAACAGTAGGGTATCGGTGATAGGGATGAGGAGTATCACCTCATAGTAGATGGCTTGGTTAGATTCAGGAACAAGATTTTGTGTCAGATGACAGTGAGCTCAAGAAGCTTATCTTGAGGGAGTTTCATGTCAAGCCATATTCAGGTCACCCAAGATATCAAAAGACATTGACACAGTTAAGAAATTCTACCATTGGTCGAACTTGAAGAAAGAGGTGGTTGAGTTTGTTGCGATATGTTTGAACTGTCAGAAGGTAAAAGCAGAGTGTAAGCATCTAGGTGGGTTATTACAGTCGATTCCGATTCCAAAGTGGAAATGGGTGGTCATTTCCATGGAATTCACTACCGGTTTGCCAAGGACATCGAAGCAACATGATTCCATCATGGTTGTGGTTGAGAGGTTAAGTAAGGTAGCCCACTTCATTGCAGTTAAGTCTATGAATTCAGCCAATGAGGTAGCTCAGATTTTCATTGGGGAGATAATGAGGTTGCGTGGTGTTCCTAAGAAGATTGTATTCGACATAGATGCCAAGTTCACTTCCACGTTTTGGAAAGAGTTGTTTGTAGGTTTGGGGCAGAGTTGGCCTTCAGTACATCTTATCATCCACGGACAGATCGACAGATAGAGAGGGTTAACAATATTCTTGAAGACATGTTGAGGATGTATGTCATGCATCAAAAACAGAAGTGGGAAGAGTATCTTCCATTGATAGAGTTTGCATATAATAATGGGTATCATGAATCCCTAAAGATGAGTCTGTTTGAGGCACTTTATGGGCAGAGTTGTGATTGGACCATACATGTTGGCATAAATGGAACAAGAAATGCAAGTTATTAAGAGGAATTTGAAGGCAACACAAGACAAGCAAAAGAGTTATGGAAATCAACATAGGGCATTTAAGGAGTTTCAGGTTGGGGAGCATGTGTACTTGTGCATCAAGCCCAAGAGGAGCCCCTTGAGGATTAGATCACGTGCCAAGTTGGAACCTCGGTATTGTGGGCCTTTTGAGATCCTTGAGAGGATTGGACCAATGGCCTACATACTTGCACTATCTCAGACAATGAAAGTCCATGATGTTTTCCATGTTCCATTGCTTAAGAGACATGTGTAAGATGTTGATCATGTGATTGACTGGTTTGTATTATAGGTGGAACAAGAGGGAGAATTCTAGCTATAGCCATTATGCATATTGCAGCGGAAATAACCCATGCTCTGGACCTGAGTAATAGAGTAAGTTAAAGTGCAGTGGAAACACTTTGGGCCTAATGACGCTACATGGGAGATGGCGGATCAATTGCGTGCTTTGTATCCTTCATTATTTGCTAGGTCTAGAAAATGAGTTTTGGTATATATATATATATATGGTTGTAGACATCACAATGAGTTGTGTTATAAAGCTCCAATAAGGGGTATGATTGTCATGTTTGTCATGTTGGTTGTGGTTTGTAATAGTTGTTCATTGTAAATACTGCATCGAGCTACATTATAAAGCTCCGTGGGCAATATGTTTTGGTTTTAGTGGTTTCCTGGTCATAGGTGTCACAGAACACTGAGGACAGTGTTCCCCTAAGGTGGGGGGGTTGTAACAAACTTAGGTTAAAGTTCATGTAATAAAGGTTAATAAAGAAAAATAAGACCAAGGTCATGGGACACATATTCCAAGTTGAATGTCGGGAAAAGCACTATAGTGGGCATCACTTTTGGTATATTTATGGTTATGGAAATTGGCAAAAGCAAAGTGGTATTAATTGATATTAATTTATGAAATAAATGAAAATAGGAGAAAAGGAAGGTGAAGTGAAACATATTTGCATGAGAGGGAAATTAGAAGGAAAATCAAGGAAAATGGAGAAAAAAGAGGCCTCAATGATAAAAAAAAGGCTTCCAAGGATCAATTCACAACCTTTTGTCAGTTTTGTTTTGGAGTTAGTGAGAAAGAGAGAAAGAGCACCAAGAGGAGAAAGCAAGCAAGCAGACAAAGGAAGGAAAAGGACAAGCAAGAGCAAGCAAGGAAAGAAAAGGAAGCAAGGAGAAGGTTGGATCAACAACTTCAGCAGGAAGATTTTGTAGGTAACATGTTGCATGTGTGATTTCATAGTTGATGTGTGAATGCATGGTATGTGCATTTGTTTAATTGATTCATTTGCTGACATTAGCATGGGTTTTGTTGGGTTTGACAATGGTTTCAGTCTTGCCTTGCCATTTCCTGGATAGCTATGGTGTGATGGGATTCATTTATTGGTTGAGCTTTGGATTGCCGAAAGGTTTTGGAATCGGGTGAGGTGGTCTCGGGAAAATTCCCAAGGGTTGGGGGTGGAGAAGGTTTTCTCTCGGAAGCCCTCAACAGGTGGGGGGAGACAGAAAAATTCCCCAAGGTATGGTGAATGAATTACGAGGCATCCAAGCATGTTTGGTTTTGTGATCTCTTGATCGGTTTTGGCGAGATCGTAGTAGTTTGAGGGTGGAGGTGGTTTAAAATCTAGATTCCCTTGGTTGTTTATGTCTTGGTTTATCCCATGAGATCCCACATTCATGCTTGGAATATGGCATGAGGGTGATTGGCTGAAAAAAAGATTTTGTTCAGCTCAATTTATGGTCGGGTGGTACGTGGAAGTCCCTGACTTGGTTGGCTTTTACATATGTTAATAAGAGTTATTTTTCTATTGTGATTCATGATCATTTATACTTTGTTATTATGTGGCTTTGATGGTTGTTTTTTCATGGTTAATATTTCTATTATATGTTGGTTAAAAGCATGGTTATATAATATGTTCTAGATATGACTCTTGTTTATGGTTTGATAAGTTAAGGAATGGTTGATGAATTCATGGGCTAACAAGTGTGGCTGTAGCTACTTGAGAGGGCATTAGACCTTCTCAGTGATTCACAGCTAAAGAACATAGATTTACACTCAGATATGCATTCATGACCTGTAGCTTACATGTTTACCATGTGTTTGATATAATGTCTGGTATGTTTTTTCCAGTCTAGGTCAAGTTTCTAACTCAAGTCTGAATGTTTAGCTTTGTTGTCATGTTTATTATGGCTCTGGAAAGACTTAGGCAGTTTTAGGCAGTGGTTTGGAGGCTAACCTAGAATTGTACCTCAGATCTCGGGACTGCACCCTTTGAAATGGGCAAGTTGGGTCACAACTGCATGGAGATAGTGTTGTGCATGTAGTTGGAGGTCTATAAAAACACCCAAGCCTTGTCATGCATGCAGTTGGTGGTCTAGGTCAGTGAAACAAGGTTCCAACTCAAGGATTGACCACCTGGGGTGTTTCTTTAACTCCTTGGTGATCTGTAGTCCCTGTAGGATGTTAGTTTGTGGTTAGTAAGTCTTAGTTGTATGCCCCACTTCCTTAACTGGAACTAGGAGGTTGGGTCATGTCATAGTGGCTCTTTGGTTCACATTTAGCTGGAGGGCTTGTAAAAGTGAGTAAATGCGGGGTGGCATTGTTACATTGGCACACAAGATCATAGGTATTGGCAAAAATTGACAACATGGATATTTTGTTTGGTGGAAGGATACATCAAAGGAAGATAATGGTTAGGAGATGACAAAATTGTTGTAAAAGTGGGGGAAGGAGATCCATGGGTTCAAGGAGAAGTATCATGGAGCACATGCACTGGGATTTCCAAGGGCGATAATGACTTGTGTTGCAGGAGAATGTAAGACCTCTAGGGCCTATGTCCAATGTGTGCCCACAAAACCCACAACATCCCATGTAATTTCACCAACTAAGATGAGGATGCAAGGTGCTCAGTCCACCATTAGTCAATTTTTTAGCAACATGACAAGTTAAGATGTGATAGGGGAGCATGCGGTCGCACAACTTGGGCATGTCCATGTGGTAGTGGGTGAGTTGAGTCACGTGTCATTGCACTTGTATTAGTTGGTCAAGCGAGAGTAGAAGTGCATATGATCAAACAAAATGAGTGGCATGGGTTGGCATGACACCACATCATGTCATAGACCCTAACTTAGGGTTTCCACTTTATGGGTGTGGGACAAGGTGAAGGTTGGATTGGGGAAATGACAGGCAAGTGTGAGTGGGATGAGGAGTTAGCTTGACACAAACAAGAAGGGGTGGGGCATATGAAGGGTCGACCCATCACACATTGTGGGTCACGACGATCAGAGGTGCATGACATAGCACAAACATAGACAGACACTCACACATACTAATCAACACAACACGACATCACCAGGATAGCAAGGCATAACGCGCAGGAGGACGAGTGACACAGAACCAAGAAACGAGGATGGGTGGCACAAAACTAGGGAAGTCTATCACATGGTTTTAGACCACACTCAACTCAATAAAGGGAGGGTGTGTGAACCATGAGTCTTTTGCATTGTATAGATTGGGAGGGAATTCAACAGTGTGGGGGATTTTGTGTAGGCTGAGTGCCATTTCCATTGAAGGAAGTAGAGCCAACATACATTCTTCTTTGAAGGCAACATTCTTGAAGAAGTAAATGAGTACAAGTACCTCGGGATTGATTTCAACAACAAACTTTATTGGGAGGACCGCAGAAAGAAGAGAATTTTAGGAGGGTGGAAAAGCATTATTTGCTCTTCAAAATAGATGTAGAGAGGTAGAGTTATGGGATTGGAAAACGACTAAAACGCTTTTTGGACTCCTAGTTTGTCGAGTGATGCTATATGGGTGTGAATTGTGCCATTTCCATTGAAGGAAGCAGAGCCAACATACATTCTTCTTTGAAGGCAACATTCTTGAAGAAGTAAATGAGTACAAGTACCTCGGGATTGATTTCAACAACAAACTTTATTGGGAGGACTGCAGAAAGAAGAGAATTTTAGGAGGGTGGAAAAGCATTATTTGCTCTTCAAAATAGATGTAGAGAGGCAGAGTTATGGGATTGGAAAACGACTAAAACGCTTTTTGGACTCCTAGTTTGTCGAGTGATGCTATATGGGTGTGAATTGTTGGCTAGCAGCACACCCATCTCAAAATGGAAACAAATTGAAAAAATCCAAAAACACTTGATCATGAGCAAGTTCAAAATAAAAATTTTGGTATCTTATGAGATAATATTGAGTGAAATAGGAGCAACTCCCATCAAAGCAATTGCTATGGTGCGACTTATAAGATATCTAAAAAGAATAGAGCAAATGGGAGTAGGTAGATGGCCTAATGTTATCTTCAATGAAGGCATAAGTGAAAGAAAGAAAACATGGATGAAACAAAACTATATATGGATGCAAAAATGGAATATCTACGTCAATGTCTGTCCCACAAATAACAAGGAGCTAAAGGCTTTTGTTGTGGAGAAGTTTCGTAAACGGGTATGAGGAAAAGAGTTGGGTAGAAAGAAGAAGTACTACATTGAGGAATTCAACCCCACATGTGATCTACAACAAAAAGAGTTCATTGGAGCTAGCATTCCGTGGAGGGTAAAGGTTCCTATTACTCAATGAAGAACCAACTCGCATCAACTTCGGTGTGAAACAAGATGGTGGAAAAGGCCTAAAGAAATTTGGGAAGAACGGGTGTGTACATTTTGCACACTCGGGGCAGTGGAATTGGAAAAAAACATTTCATTTTGGAATGTGATGCATTCAAAGACATCAGAGAAAGTTATGGGAACCAGAGAAAGTTATGAGAATATGCTAACATCGGTTTCTTGGCATTGTCTTTTTAGTGAGGGGATTGTTGGAAAGTTGGGCCAGCTCATCATCATTTGAACAAGAAAAAGATGGAATTGCAAAAGACGAAAAGCATGGACTAATAATCCCAAAGACTATTTTTAGTCTCGTGGATGTTAAAATATCATTTCATTAAATGCACTGTTTGAAACTACATGTTATAAGGCCAAGTGGCCATATTTTATAATTTTTTTTTTTAATTATTAGGCCACCCACACATATTTGCGTTTCTTGTGTTTTGTATTGGATCTACCATTAAACTAAAAAAATGGCTGAGTACTAATTATGCTAAAAGACCTAAATTAATAAACAAAGAAAGACATGGTCCAAGTCTAATACAACAAAAGTGAACATTATATCAAGAGAAAGGATGTTAATAATGCATAGTTGAAAAATGTTGAAGTGTCGCGACCTAGGTGTATTCTCTAGAGTCATGACAACGTGTGTGCTCGCACAATAACACGGACGTAGGGAGAATGAAAATGATTATGAAAGCACCCACCGACCCGCCCTTCAATTGAATAAAACAAATGAAGAAATTGGAGTGGTTACACTAGTGGGTGTATCGTTGGGGTCGACTCTGAGAGAGGAAAGGGTAAGAGAATGGAACTGAATGGAAGTGATGGGTGAAGTAAGGTGAAGAGGAAAATGGAGAAGCGAACATGGCCATACGGATCAGATGGTCGACAGGTGCCCCGCGCCTTCTCATCGGCTTTGATTGCAGGTGGCAATGGCAGAAAGTGTAAACGGAGTGAGAAGGAGATGATCGACGTGAAATGGAGCAACAGGCTTGGGGATGGTAGGGGGGACGTGTTTAGCTCAATTCCGACGGACTTGCTGAGGAGAATTGCGGGGTCGTTCAACGTGCCGACTTTGTGGGCCGCGAGTGGCGTTTGCAGAGCATGGAAGGAAGGTCTGAGTTCGCTGAGGGAGGCGATGGTCTTTGTACAGTGGGGGAAGAGGTTCAAGCACGGGCTCCGTGGGGTTTCCAAGAACAGGGAGAAGGCTCTCCACTGCTTTCTCAAGGGCGCTGCCCGTGGCTCTGCCGCTGCCATGGTCGATGCTGGCCTCCTTCTCTGGGAAATGGTATTGCTACCACCTCTTTTGTCTTTGCGGATTTGCCTCTCTAATTTATCCTCATCCTCAACATTCTTTGCCTCCCAGGGGAAGAAGGCCGAGGCAGTTGAGCTTTACAGAGCAGCGGCCGAACTTGGCGATCCAGCAGGACAGTGCAATCTTGGTCTTTCCTTCCTCCAAGGTATTGATTTTTCTGGCCTGCACTACAATTCTTCTCAAGTGGAGAAATTCAATAAGTGATCCCAACTCAGTTATAGCCAGTTAAATATTGCATTATATTTGCTTTGTTTCGTTGAAGTAGTCAAAAGGACCGTGGAATTGAACTATGAAATCTACCATCTACCTTGGAGTGTCACTCTTATCCCCACTAGATACTGTAATACAAAATCAGTCACTAATCTGATAAAATCATGGATATATTATAGCTAAGTGCAGTGGTCGGATACTCCAAATTTAGCCAATTTGGTTTGAATGCATTGAAAAGTAGCAATCTTGATCCATGACAGGAAGCGAACCTGTTTGTTGTGCACATGGTAAATTATATTTCATGTCAGTGCTAGTATACGCTTTGCATCTAAATCAACCAGTTAGGATTTTGTAGATTATATCAGATTATGCACATCAAGATACAAATTACGGAACTGTGTGCTACGATTTTGTGACCAGATTTTATTCGGCTACGCTAGCTCCTTCAGGGTATGTATGCATGTGCATTCTGTTGCTTATTTTATTTGTTTCCTCTCATATCAGCCATTTAGATTTTAATGCGGTATCAGAACCAGTTGTGAAGCGAGAAGCAGCATGAATGGAGCATGTCACATTTAACTGAGTGGGCTTGTAGTTGCCACCTGATTTTTGGGACAAACGTGGGAAAACTAAGAGAGGGAAAAGAGAGGAAGAGAAGGATAAAGTTTAAACCACTAAGTTAACTAAAGGATTGATTATGTTCAATGACTTACAGCTGGGATAAATAGGGTTACTTTGAGAGCGAAGGACTTGAGCAAGCTCAAGTGCCTCATTTGCCACAAGAATGGGCACTATGCGTCACAGTGTTTGGAGAAGAAGAAGGGAAATGCGAAGTCACAGCAGACAGTAGCATCAGCGGAGGTACAGCTGAATTTCGAGAAAGAATTCTCATTGGTCTTTTGTCTAACTATTAGCACCATCACCAAGAGTGCTTGGTACTTGGACAATGGTGCATCATGCCATATGACAGAAGCACAAGAGCTGTTTAGCAGTCTGACGAAGAAAGGCTATGTGGAGCTTGGTGATAATGCCAAGTATACAATGAAGGGAGAGGGAACCATTAAGTTTCAGCTCGAGTCAGTAGGAACGTTGGAAGTTAGGGACGTGCTGTTTGTACCAGGACTAAAGAAGAACTTGCTCTTACTCTCAGTGATGGAGGAGAGAGGATATGAGGTAATGTTTAGGAAAGGGTAGGTGCTCATTCATCCAAAGGATACTAGCTTAGACGCAACAGTGGCAATTAGAGTTAGAGAGGGCAACTTAAACAGGTTGTAGGGAAAACCTGTTCAGTTTTTGGTACATGACATTGACAACCTCTGTGAGTTGTAGCACAGGAGGTTGGGATACTCGCACTACAGAGCATTGCTGATCCTAAGGGAGATTGTCATTGGTCTCCTAAATTTCAGTATTGAGTAGCAGGGCATATGTAGAGTGCTTGGCAAGAATACAAAGGTGGTTTTTTTGAGCAACGAGAAGAGGTCCAAGGGGATCTTATATCTCATTTATTCAGATATGTGTGGATCGATGTTAGTGGCATCAATGTAGGGAATGCTATATTGTGTCATATTCATTGATGAGCATTGCGGGAAAACTTTGATCTTGTTCACAAAGACCTTGGATGAAGTCTTCAGTTAGTTCCAGCCTCCAAGAGTTCAATGTCCAGGTGGAGAACTAGACGCGAAAGAAGATCAAAGTCTTGAGGTTAGACAATTGGGGTGAGTACACCTCCAATGACTTCAAGGTTTTCCTGTAGGTTGGTAGGGATCAAGAGGCAGAAGATAGTCTTGTACAACCCTCAACAAAATGAAGTCGCAGAGAGAAAGAATTAGTTTATCATTGGTTCTACCAAGGCTATGCTATATGACCAAGATTTGTGAATGTTTCTTTGGGTAGAGGCGTGTAACATTGTAGCGTAGCTGCGTATGTGCAAAACATGAGCCCTCACAGGATATTGAGGGACAAGATTCCTGAGGAAGCTCTTGTAGGAGTGAAGCCAGAGATAGGACACTTGAGGATTCTTGGTTTTCCAGTTTACATCCATGTAGCTATGGAGAAGAGGATGAAGCTGGAGCCTTTAGGAGAGAAGGGGATATTTGTTAGCTACAACATGACCTAAAAAAGTTTACAAGATCTTCATACTAGTGCAGAGGAAGGCAATTGTGACCAAAGATGTTAAGTTTGAGAAGAACTCGGCATCTAGGAAGTCTCATGAGTTGCCACTAGCAGGGACAAAAGGACTAGGAGCAAGAGGCTCCAAAGGGAGAGCAACATGTAGAGACTTCCAGTTAAGGGAGTCAACCTTCAAGTGGGGAGGAATCATTAGCTCCTTCCAATTCTGTTAGAAGGCCTAGGTGGTTTAAGCAGACATTGAGGAATGCTTAGAAGCTTGCGGAGGCTCCAAGGAGCACACTCAAAGAAAGTGGGCTTTCTAAGAAGTTTCCAAACTACATGGCACCAATGTCTAACATTATTGAGAAGGCAGCAGACTAGGAGGTTTGGATGAAAGCCATGATAAAGGATGATGCATGGGATGTTATGCCAGGTTCAAAGGGAAAGCTAGTTCTAGATAGCTCTTTAAGAAATATCTTCCTAGCTAAGAGGGAGTGTTGATGACAGTAGAATTAGACAAGTACTTTCACATAGATCTATGTATCTAGACGCATGGAAGTCATCCAAAAAAACCTTTTAGCCTTAGCAAATTACTTTAATTAAAGGTATAATTAAAGTAATTGCTTCTTATAAGAAAAAGTGAGTTAATCTCATGAAATGCAAAGGTTATTTGCATTAATGAATTAGATGAATTTCAATCATTGATCTCAAGTGAAATTGAGATTTAATTTCAACTGTCAATCACTTTGAAGATTAGGCTTGTGGATTCAGTCAATAACTCAGACTTATAAAAGGAATGCTAGGCTAAGGGAAAAGACACATTATTAAGCACAAGACACAGTGAGATGGTGAAATCTCAGTGATTGGTTGGAGGAGGACATTTGTACAAGTTTTGCAGAGTCCAAGGAAGAGTATAAGGGGAAGCAAGGGAGAAGGATCCAGTAGCCCAACAAGATGGAATGACAGGTTTTATCAGCAGGAGCCTTGTATGCTGTAAAACTAATGTTAAAGGATAGCAGATTTGAAGGGTATAATTTCTGTGTGCATGTGTATGAGATTGGTCAATTTTGCTTCCATTGTTTTTATCTTTTATTCACATGTTAATGATTCCAGTGGTGCTTTTATTCAGTTTTCTGCAGTTAGTTAAGTTAACATCATGCGATTCGCTTGGTGGTAAATTGCCAGTAGCTGGGGTTAGTAAAATTAAACATATAAAGGCTAAACTGCACAAAATCTGCTCTTTTCTCTTTGAAACTGAAAATTGCATAGATAAAACAGAAAAATACTTGTCCATTACTGCTGTAGCTGCTGAATACTAATGAAAATCAGCCAGATTCCCGTTGAATCTGCTGAAAGGATACTTAGAAAACATAGGATTTTCTTCCAAACTGCTGAATCTGCCACTCCTAGGTGAGATTTCTACCAAAACCAGATAAATTTCTGAAAATACAGCAGAAAAATGCAATGTCACAAATCTTAAGCAACTGTTGAAGCAAAGAAATTCTCTCTAAAAATGCAGAGATTAAGCCCTAAAGCAAAAATTATGGCAAAACTTTTAGAGATTTGAAGCTGATAATTTTTTTTCTCCTACAGTATGGATTTCTTACAGTCAGTACAGTAATTTGGATATGTTAGTATCTAAGTCACCTGACACGGGGACACAGGACACACAAGACACAAAATTCAAGTGTTTGACACGGGCATGTAGACCCCCCGGAATAGGACACGTTATATATATATATATATAAGTTGCACGAAACACGGAACGGTAGAAGTTTTCGAAACGGGCACGGGTACGAAAAGTGACCCCCCAAATTTTGGTAATGGGGAAACACAATATATATATATATATATTAGAATTTAAGACATTTAATAAATGTTTTGTGCAATCATAAATCATACATGATACATTATAATTTATTACATTTAAAGTTTAAACATTATGATTAAATTTACATTACATTTACTCATGAATGATCACATAATGAAAATAGCAATATTGAAATATCCAAAATCAACCTTTATTATATATCCAAATCTCAAAATCAGCCTTTATTATGTATATGAGGTTGCAAGTACAATAAAGACTATGAGGCTGCAAGAACTATAAAGACAGAAGACTAATCCTTATCATCATAATCCTCATAAAAATAGAAGCAAAAGCATGCTCAACAGTGGATCCACATCCCATTCTTTAGAAAGGCCACTGTTGTATTCTAGACCCCTACGAGATGTAAGGCGAAGGTTGGAGTGCACATAAACAAGATCCTATGCCTTCTGTGAGCTCAACCTATTGCGCTTCAAGAACAAGAATGGCAAGGTTTTGCAAATGTACACCATTTGCTCCATGACAAATCCACCACCTAACTGGATTCATGGTGCTTCTCTCCTCCAAAGCTGATATATTTGAATAATCATCTAATCCTACAACAAAACTACAAATTCTTCCTTTACCTCCCTGTGTAGATGAGATGGAAATATTCTCATAAGGGTTTTTTTCGCCCCATTAGCCTTCCTCTTTCCATTGCTTTGAGCAATAAGCTCCTCATCATAAAATTTGGGGTTCAAGGCATGTGCTAAAGTGTGCAATGGAGTGTTGAAATTGTTCCACCTATCAACAATGATTTTCTTAGACTAAATCAACAAAATGATCATCAACAAACAAAAACTGTGGAGACTCTTGTGAAATGATTTCCATAGTTTTCTCAACCATGGAATCCATGCCATCATATACCTCTCCAAAGAAAGGTTGGTCAGTGTCAGCATTCCGAAGAAGCTCAAATGCAGGGGTTGTGAACTTTAGCAAGAAATCTACCTTGCTCCACCAGTCCTTATCAAGGCACAACATACGCGCCATATATCCCTGCTATGAATTTGTTTGTCTCCGTTCAACCCAAGACTCACCACCATAGAAACTAATGCTTGCTTAACCTCAACAAAGCGACGAAACATCAGGAAGTTTGAGGCATATCTTGTCTCAACAACTTTTAAGTTTTAACAACTCCAATTTAGAGCATTCTCGAAATATTGACTAAGATTGGTGGTGTTTGGTGATGAATTTAACAATCTCCCTTGCTTCCCCTGTGATTTCCTTTATCCATGGAATGTTGTTGTCGATCTCCTCTAAGATCAGATTCAGATTATGGACAATGGAGGGTGTCCAAAAGATGTGGTCATACCTACCCTCAATAATTAAACCTGCAACTTTGCAAATTGGTGCATTATCCGTGATAACTTGCACCACCCTGTTAGGCCCTATTTGTTCAATAGATTTTATAATAACATCAACAATGAACGATGCATCTTTTACCTTTCCTGAGCAGTCTTCCGCCTTTAAAAACATTACTCCTTTCGGGGAAGTGGCAATGATATTTATCAATGGTTTGCGCCTTGTATCTGTCCATCCATCTAAGATTATGGTAACCTCAGAGCTACTCCAAGAAGAATGAATTGGTGATAAGATATCCTCCACAAGCTCCTTCTCATTTTTGAGAAGCTGAGTTTTGACTTTCTCATAATTGGGCCCCTTGTACCCTTGAGGAGCTTTGTTAATTGCCCTTATCATATCCTGTTAGTAAGGAGAGCGAACAACATTGAATGGGATACCACATGCATAGATGCATCTAGCCACTTTGGAATTAATTTCTTCTCTCGCTTGTACATTCACCAATTTAGCAATTTTGCTATCTTGAACTGAAGGGGATGCCCCTCTGGTATTTTTGGATGCTGGTTGTTCATGTTGTTGAGTGGCACTGACTCTCCTCTTCCTTGCTTCAACTAAAATCCTTGGCTCAATGTTAGGTGGAGCTTGAGGAGTAGCTTGACGAAGCTCATCATGCCTTCTTTTAATTCCATCCGCCTCATCTTGCTCTCTTTGATATGCCCTCCTTGCCAATGGGTCTGCTGTTTTTGTGCAACCTCCAATCCCCTGTCCTCCTCCATGCAAAAGATGTGCCTTCACTCTTGGGTAAGAGCTCTTGTACGAATTACTGCAAAGATTACATCACCATTCCCAGATACCACATGCATAGATGCATCTAGCCACTCTGGAATTAGTTTCTTCTCTCGCTTGCACATTCACCAATTTAGCAATTCTGCTATCTTGAACTGAAGGGGATGCCCCTCTGGTATTTTTGGATGCTGGTTGTTCATGTTGTTGAGTGGCATTGACTCTCCTCTTCCTTGCTTCAACTACAATCCTTGTCTCAATGTTAGGTGGAGCTTGAGGAGTAGCTTGACGAAGCTCATCATGCCTTCTTTTAATTCCATCCGCCTCATCTTGCTCTCTTTGATATGCCCTCCTTGCCAATGGGTCTGCTATTTTTGTGCAACCTCCAATCCCCTGTCCTCCTCCATGCAAAAGATGTGCCTTCACTCTTGGGTAAGAGCTCTTGTACGAATTACTGCAAAGATTACATCACCATTCCCATGAGCCACCACCTCCACATTTTTGAACCTTCTGAACATGCCTCCAAAGAGGATAATATTTGGCCTTTGGGTTGGACTTGGGACTTGAACTTGCAGCTGCACCTTGGTTGGAAGCCATTGCTGCAAAAAAAATAAAATTAAAAAAACAAATCTGTAAAGAAAAAACATTTTTCATATATTTGGAAGCATAAACCTTAAAAAAATTGAAGAAATACTAGAAAAAAAACTAAGAAAATAAATGCTTTTTACCCAAATTAATTTTATGTAGTTGAAGTTACTCCAAATGCCAGAAAATACAAGAGAAATATGGCTGTAGCTAAGCCAAAAGCCAAGAATACCGTAGCCAGAAACTCTCTTCGAAAAATTGAAGAAATACTAGAAGAAAAAGTAAGAAAATGAATGCTTCTTACCCAAATTAATTTTATGTAGCTGAAGTTACTCCAAAATGCCAGAAAATACAAGAGAAATATGGCTGTAGCTGAGACAAAAGCCAAGAATGCTGTAGCCTACAACTTTGCACTCCAAATCTGCTATTGAAATCTCTTTGTCTTGCTGCTGAAATCTCCTTTGCTCACTATTGAAAATGCCCGAGCTTAAACCACTACTCTCTTCCTCTTTTCTCCTTGCTAAAATTGTTTGTCTCCAAGTGAAACGACTTGCTCAATTGTGTGATGAGGGAATGAGGCGAGAGTCTTTTTATAACATGAGAGAGGCATCTAGAAGCACCCACAATATATTTTATTCGTCCAATCAAATATTAGAATTGAAAAAAAAGAAAAAAAAAAGAAATCATAATATGAAGTGGAAACGCCATTGTATGGCCTGGAATTTCGTTTTCGGTCGTACTGGCCACGTTTCCCCAGCGTGAAACGTGCCAGTACGGTCGAAAACGAGTTTCTAGGACGTACGGTATGCGTTTTAGTGTTTTCGTTTCATTTCTTGGCTGAAATTGACTTGGGGGCAGCGTTTCCTACAACACACACACACACATATTAAAAATTAATACTAAATAGATATTTATTACACAAATTTTCATTCATGATACAAATTTAGATATAGCTCTAGATTTGTAAGTTGTACAATGTAACATTATTCATACAAATACAATTGTGACAGATTCATCAATGATCCAATATGAGAAAGACTAGAAATTGCAATTTTCTCATTAAGTCATCAAAATCAAAATATGTTACATAGGTAGACCATAGTAGTAATGCTAATGACAAATAGAAATAGCAAATACAAAACAACTACAAGGTAGTAGGTAGCTCATGAGTCATCAATCATCGTCATCATCAAAATCAGCATCACTGTCATGGTCACCATTGCTCTCCTCTGTGGCATCCTCCTTCTCTATATGTAATGTAATCTCTGCATCTGCTGGTGTGGAGGATGGCCACTCAAGAGAATCACCATCATCAAAAGTGACAAGCTCTAGCACTGGGTCATTAAGATCCAAGTTGGCCAATGCCAACTCAACATTGCTGTCTAAACCCATATCATCAAGAAAAACATCCCACATCTTTGTCTTTCCCTTCAACCACTCATTCCTCTGTCTGTAAATAAGATGAAGCTTCGTGTGCACATACACTATTGTCTCTGCCCTGGACTACTCAAGCCTACTATTCTTGACACTAGACAAATTCCCATATGTGCTCCAATTCCTCTCGCAACAAGAGGATGAAGTCACCTGTGAGAAGAGCCTCATGGCTAACTGTTGTAGAGGAGGGCTTGTTTCCCACCAATAATAGGGCTTCTTAGCCTTCTTGTCTCTAATCACATCATAGCCTGCAAATCGCCTAGTGCCAGTGGAAAACTCTGCAAAGGCATCTTCCACCTCATCAAGGGATGCTCTACCCTGAAATATCTGCCTCAATGCATCCTTCCTCCCCTGTGAAATTTTACCATCAATGTGAGGAGGGAATCTGCGGGAAGGTCCACCATTCAGCCACTCATGGCTGTAGCATTTTGGGTTCAATGAGTGAGCCAACAATGCAAAGATGTGCAATTCTTGCCCCATTTGCTGAAAAGAATATCCTGTATGGTGGTGAAGAAGGCCTTTGATGATGCCTCATATTTAAGGCACTCACTCTGTAAAATAATGGTCCTTACAGACTCAATCATGGAATCCCATCCCTCATAAACCTCTCCTAGGATGGGTTGGTCTATATTTGCAAATTGTAGCAAAGCAATGATAGGATCCATGATCTTAATAGTGAGATCTACCCTCTCCCACCAAGCATCATCTAACACTGTGTCCTTGACTCTTTTTGAGGTTGTTTGATCTGTCTTTCTTTAAAAAGACCAAAACTTTGAAATAACCATGGTCCTAAGAGTGATCTTGACCTCCCTCAACCTCTTCAACATGATGAATGAAGAGGCAAACCGTGTATTTGCAATCTTCAACAATGACAGATGCGTGTACTCCAGGACACGCTGGACACGCTCCAAGACAAGTTGGACACGAGAATCTCGCGTTCCAGGACACGTTAGACACGAGAATCCCGCGTTCCAGGACATGTTGGACATGAGAATCAGACACATGTCCTAGAGAATCATGTCCGATTCGTGGGATTCGGGACACGGGGGGGGGGAGAATGAATCCGGTTTCTTAGGTTAGTATAGACTACCCATATGCTTGTACAATTTGTTCGTACAGTCATATGACTGAAAAATTGATTACCCTAATTTTTTTTGTCTAGAATTCTGCAAATTAGTATTCTTACCACTCTTTTTTGATTTTAATCTTTGATTTAGCTGGGATTTTTTTTAACATATGGCTTTAAATCAAAATAACATTTGAACCTATCTTTTAATTGAGCAAAAAGAATGATGTTTGTCTTTTGAACCAGAATAATAATACCTAGTTTGGTTGGTCCAAAAACGCTTCAACTTCTTGGTGTTATCGAATGAAGTCCCTTGGTCTGTCATTGAACTTGGAAGTCCCTAGGCCCTTCTCTTGCTTTGGTTCAACTTCCTCTCATTGTGGCTTTGATACCATATTATAAAACCCGAACAAAAAAAAAAAAAAACTGAGAACATAAGAGTCGAAAGAGAGAAAATGATTCTTGAATTAAAATAAAGAGCACAACACTCTCTTTGTAACACTGAGATGAAATAAACCCTAATTGCGCAAATCTTAAATGCATAGATTGTAAATTTACTTGTGTACTTTAAGTCATTAATACGACAAATAACCTAAAGTAACCTAAAGTCAAAAAGTGACTTTATTGATCGGTCTATAGTGTAGATGACCTTTCTATTCTAATAATAGTGGCAATAGTAAACTTTGCAAGAAGATGCATGCTATGCTTATGTGCCAAAAGCTTGCTACGAGGGGGTGATGTCCTTTTTTATTTGCATGTACAATAAGAAATGAAAAGACAACATGAAAAGATAACGCAGGGGGAAGGTTAACACTCACAGGTCTTTAGGTGGAAAAACACTCTTTTCTTCGGTCTATCAAGGAGAACATTATAGGACCTTACATAGGTTTCTCTTCATGCTCTTGTTGAACTTGAAGGGCTCATCTTATAATGCACATTTGGACGTGCAATCCACATATTGTGGCTTACCAATTTTAGGATGTGATGATGGCACCATCGACACTATCGTTTTGGAGACGTCCTTCATGTTTGGGAGTTAGACTAGATCTCTTTCTATCCTTCATGTTTTGGGAGTTAGACTAGATCTCTTTCTATCACCACATGTGCAGGATGAGGCCATCTCCCATTTGAAATGGTGCCTTTAAGTGTGCATTGGGAAAATTCTTAGTTCATTTGTGCTCAATTTTTTCAACTCATCTCCTCATGAAGTATCCCCTTCCTTTATAATGGTCTGTTTGATGATACATCTAACTTTGTACTTAGACATTCTCTAGGATTGCCTTTCATTAGAGTTCATGATATCTCTCGCTTGTACATCATTGTATGCATTATTATGTTGGGAAAATTGTTAGGTCATTTGTGCTAAATTTTTTCCAACTCATCTCCTCATGAAGTATGGCCTTTCTTTATAATGGCCTTGTTGACAACTAGAGTGGCGCCTGAAGATTATATGAAGACTCCATGCCCAAGGATGATCCAAAGAACACTTGTACCATCAAATATCATCAATCAACAAGAGTTTTTAAACTCCACTTCTATTTCTCATCATCTTTTTTGTACCTAGATTCCACACCCTGGGGGAATTGTAATAAGTGATACCAGTGATGATGAGTTTTGAGTTTGTATTAGGCCTAAGATGTTGGGACTCGATCAGTGAATGAGTACACCTTTGAGTGTTTTTTTATCTGGTTAATTATCTTTTTTTTCGGAGGCGGATAATTTTTTGGGTTTTTTCACTCACTTTTTACCCCAAAATCCAGGGTGATGGTTTGAAGGTTGAGCCCCAAACACATCTTAGTGCCTAGAGTCGATGTATATTACCATACTAGATCACACAAATTTTTTTGTGGAATTTGGTTAGGTCTAGGTAGTCATTTTTTTAATTTTTTAGATTTTCCGCACTGCGGAAATTGCAATAAAAGTTTTATTTGTAATGTAATAAGTGATGTTTAGAGAATTTGTATGGGGTATGAGTAATGAAATTTGCACCTTTCACCTTCAAATTTCTACTATGACACACTTTGAGGGATTAAAAATGTGTTTTGAACTCTCAAAACCCATTTTTCCTAAGTTTAGTGGGAAATCTGGCAATTAATTAAGCCAAAAGCTAAATAAATGGAGAAAAATAAATATCCACACATGCTAAATGAGGAGTTAAAGTGAAGTCCCAAGGTGATGTGGATTCCTAAAATCAAGGAAAGGGCATGTGTTCAAATAAAATTGGATTTCTAGCATTAAATGAGAAAACTGCTTACTTGAAAATTCGAATTTGTGAAGTTAATGCATATTTGGGAGGATTTGGGAGAATATTTGGTGGATATTTTCGTGGGAAATTGTCCCCACATGGGTTACCACCCATATACACGTGTCATTCCATCATAAAATTCGAATTTGGCACACAAGGGAAGAAAAAGATGATGTCCACTTGCCAGAAATCGATTTTTACACTTAGCATTGGAGCTCCATTCAACAAATTCAAATTTCTCTTTGGGATTGTCACCTCATGCCACTTGTTTAATCACTTCTACATTGGGATTGGCTCCCATAGTTCTACATAATAGAGCTTTGAGCTTTCATTTGTATCGTATTGTTACTAGCTATTGTGCTTGCGAAAGCGCTAATGCCTTATACACTTTCAAAAATATCAATAAAGACTTTGGGGTTTCATTCATGAGGTGTTCCTCTTTTGGGAGTGTGATGAATTGTTGATCATTGGTATAATTCCTTTTACTCATGCTTTGATCTAATTTGTTTCCATATGCTCTTGTGGATTTGTTAATGTAGAGCTATCTTGCATTGACATTTGATTTAGAAGTATGCTCTAGGTATAAAATGCTCTAGTTGGTTTTAAATAAATCTCTAGAGTTTTTTTATCATTGTTTATTGCTAAATTTATATGGAACTAATTCTTGATTGAAGTTTTGTAGAGGGAACATCTTGTTGGGATCACAAAATCAAGTGTGAGGGGAAGTCTTTGGAGAGACCAACTCACACTTGGTACATTTTTAAAGGAGCTCTCATTTGTTCTTTGAGCTTTCATAGTCTTATCTTACAAAGTGGTTTTGCACCAGTTTTGGCACATAGCTTGTACACAAGCCTAACACCTCTAAATTTAAATCCCTTTTAAAAAGAACATTTTGTATCTTACATATCTTGTGCTAACAATTTTTGTTTACATTTTAGGGTTACTTTGCTTTCTCTTTTGAGAGCATTGCATTTTACTTTGAGCAAATATATCTTTAAATTGTTGAACAAATTCCTTATAAGGCACTAGTTTTATGGTTTTTGTCATATTAATGATTGACATTGTTATTTCAAGTTGCTTACTTCTTATTTGCTCATAAATCCTTAAAAGTAATCCATTTTCATTATAACACTCTCCTCGAAACTCACATCTTTTAATTTAACTTTTCATTAGGGACCACCCCCCTTAGCTAACTTAGGACATAGCTCAAACGGAGAGAGTCGGGATTAGTGTGACGACCCCTTCTTTGAGTTCCCTGCCACCAACCACACCTTGTGCGGCTGAAGGTTTTTCTCACTGACTTGTAGGTAGGTGTAGGCGGCAGCTGATAACATGCATCTTTGATGATACATCTAACTTTGTACTTAGACATTCTCTAGGATTGCCTTTCATGAGAGTGCATGATACCTTTAGCTTGTACATCATCTTCATCTAGGATGATGTCTTTGACATTATTATTCTTTGTGATGTTCCTATTGCATGTAAAATCCTCATCATTTAGGGAGTCTTTTGGGTAGGACATCTTCATCAAGCATGACATCCTCTCTTTGTGTAGGACATCCTCCTTGGGAAAGGATATCCTAAATGTCCTAATCATCCACATTAATTAGATTCTACACTTTAACTAGGCCATGCACATTAATTAGCCCATCCTCTCTCTCCCCCTCTCCCCTTTTCACCCATCCTCACCAAGTTGCCCGTTTGGTACATACTCTCCCATGTTTTGAGGTTGTCCTCACTAAATAGGCTGTCCTCTATCATTGGGTTTACCTTATTAGGAATGTCATTTTGCATCATCAGGTTTTTTTTGACTATACCAGCCATCTTGCATCACAAGTTTGTTCTAATTGGATGGTCTATTCTTCACATACATAACATCATAGTTGATCATGCCATACTTGATACTTTGTCTCATATATGATCATGCCATACATCCAAATTTGCTAGGTCTTCCACAAGAGAAAATGTTCTAATTGGATAGTCTATCCTCCACATCCATGACATCATAGTTGATCATACCATCCTTGATACTTTGTCTCATATATGATCATGCCATACATCCAAATTTGCTAGGTCTTCTGCTAGACAAAATGCCTTTGTTCCATGACCACTTTTATTGTTGGTGCTAGACACTTCTCTAGTCTATCCCCTTCTTAGGCGAGTCTCCTGTGTTGTTCATTTACAAAAGGCCTTATCATTGCCTTTATCCATAGTCAATTGAAAGTAAGTTGAAGCAAACATCTCAGAATCATCCAATATTGAGTGTAAATGTCCATTGTAGGAATGCATTTTCTACGATTATGCACATCCACTGGTTTAGGATGTTCACATCAAGTAGTTGACAAGGGTTCCTTCATTCTCCTCTAGTATGTAGTACTTGTGCTTATTGAGGCCATCTCCCCACTTATTGTCTTTTTCCTATGATCAATTGATAAGATTTTGTCATCCTACCTTATGGGCAATGCAGCTGTATTGCTCTCATTAATTGTCTAAACTCTTCTCATTCACAAACATCCTAACAATGCTAAATATATTGAACCTCCTGGGTAATATAGAAATCACTTAAGAAATTGATAAAGAATCTCAACCCTGCTATGTTGTCTTTCTAAGACATCACCTATACTTTTGATTGCGTTCTACTCTAATTTAACTATATGCAATCAGAAAAGGATGCCAAACTTGGATCACAATTTTTGAATTAAAAGAGATCTCCAACCATAAATGGGGAGTTAATCCATCCGTGCATCTTCAGTGTTTCTTCCTTCCATTACTTGATTCTCTTTTTCTTTTCATGTCTGAGTTTCTAGGCAGCATTCAAGAGTTTTCATAATTCAAATCTCTTGTATAATTCTTTTGTAGATTGTATCTCCAAGAATTGTGCGGAGATAAGGATTCTAAGTCATGATTGAATCCCCTTAGGTCCTTTGGCCATTTGCATGGTTATGATCTGAATAGCTCATATCTTGTACTTAAGAAATCTGATTATTGAAGAAAAGTAGTCATTCTTTCTCTTTGGTCAATGATGGATGCTTGGATGGTGTGAGAATTATTTTGTTTATCACTCTTACATGTTTATAGATTCAGATTGAATGTCTTTTACCAAGAAGATTTAGTGTTATAATGGCTTTGCTGATATTTTTTCAGTTTTTATTTATTTCTTTATTCTTCTTGGCATCGATGACATAAATTTTGAATTTTACAGCTGAATTCAAACAATCTTTTCAACAATTTTGAGAGTCTCATTCCAAAACTGCAAACATTAATTGCAGATATGAAAATTCATTTTGCTGGTCTGAAGAGTGAGGTTGCAGTGTCAAAGATATTCTATCACAGATCAGCAAGATCCCATAGGGTACCCCACTAGAATCAGCAAGCACTGATTCTGAAGCAAGTGTCCCTAAAGTTTCAACTGTCCATTTGGAAACCTTTAAGGCTGAATTCTTAAAGGACAATTTTGAGTGATAACAAAAACTTTGTTCTAACTTTAACCTTCATTGAAACTGTAGGGTAATTAGTCAATGTTTAACTTGGAAAACTAATATTGTTATAAATAGTCAAGGAACTTTATGGAGTTTTGGTCTGTAATGCTTACAAGTTTAAATTGTTTTTATGGCATTCCTCTGCCTGCTGATAGCATACACACATATAGGGCTTGTTTACTTATGAGCATGCATACCCTTATCCAAGATGTGAAAGTGTGGCAAACCTGATTAGAGTTTGAGCTCATGTTAGATTTGCTATTTTCCCTTTTCCTTCTTCAGCGTTGGTCTTTATTCAAGGCCATATATATCTAATTTAGTCGACTTATGCTACATCATCTGCGTCACGATATATTTCTTTATTCTTAATTGTGGGAATGGTTCATTAATTTGTTAATGAACCATTCCCACAATTAAGAATAAAGAAATATATCGTGACGCAGATGATGTAGCATAACTCGACTAAATTAGATATATATGGCCTTGAATAAAGACCAACGCCGAAGAAGGAAGATATATATGGCCTGTACACTAAAGTGTGGGAATGGTTCATTGTATGAGATTAGTTTTATTTTTCATAAAAATGGTCAATTTCCAAGATGGGTTACTATTATATACCTGATCATCACATAATGTGGCTTGTTAAGCATGATGTTCACTCTGAAATATGCCAAATCCCGTATAATATGAATTTAATTTTTGGAAGTAAATTTTGTCACATGGAAAAAAGCAAAAAAAAGAGAAACATCGTCTTTATTGCATATCTTGTTTTTTAAGATACAAGTCTGTAATATTAACTTATTAAGTATTCTGACATTTTGAATAAAATATAGTTTATCTGTTGATACCAGAAACTTTTATTCGTTGGTAAGATGCTAGTGAGGTTGCATCTTTTAGCAGTTTGTCATAACAGGATGTGATCGTCTTATGGCACTTGTTACCTGGTTGCAGTGGAACCCCCAAACAATAAAGAGGCTGTGAAGTGGTTTTATCGAGCAGCTTTCACAGGCCATGTGCGAGCGCAGTATAGCCTTGCACTTTGTCTTCAACAAGGCCGAGGTGTAGAATGCAATCGTGTGAAAGCAGTGGGTAGCTTATTCTTGCATTACGTGTTAATACTTTTCACAGAGAGTATCAGAACCTTCTTTTGTCTCTTTCTTATATTTTGAAATATGTTAATGCAAATGTTCGTTTCATTAGGTTTTTTGTCATTGATATCATATTTATTGTTAGAACTTGGGCCTATATCTACTACTAATTGGGCCATTTTTCCTAAAATCTTTTTGATATTGGAATGGCGTGTATCTTGGGTACAATGCATTTATTATGATATGTTTAAATATACTAGTTTTTGAGGCATTGTGAGATTCATTTGTAGATATCCGTTTGTTATAATAACTCATTTACATACCAAAAAGTTAGTTGCATCACCTGACATCAATATAGAGTTTTTTTCTGCTCTTTCCCTCACCTATGAGGGACATGGTAAGCATCAATACCAAAACAGTCAGGGCTCAGTATATAGTCTTATGTCCTCCGGTGGACTTGAATTTTTTTTTTATTGTTCTCTAAATTTGTCTACTCCTATATTGATACACAAATATTTTGACAAAGAGGCAGTGGCCTTGAGAAGTCTAGCCCAGAGATGTGGCATGCTCACATTACATAGCTGAACACTGACCAAAAAGACCTGCTGAAGATTGACTAGAAGAGCTTCTAGGACCATGACCATGACTAGTTCATAGAAACAGAATACGCCAATATCGAAATTGAAGACTGACCAGAGGTAATTCACAGACCAAAACAGGTTGACTGGGCCCATACAAATAAACAGGGAAGCGCTGCCCAAATCAAAACTGAAATCTGACCCATTAAACAACTGTAACTGTAACTGAGACCCAAAGACACAGTCAGAAGAATGCCGCCCACGCAGGGGAAACCGACAATTTAACTTTAGGAAAAAGGTCTGAGCATGAGAACTGTAGAGCATATAATGACTATAAAATAGGAGGGAATTGAGCACCTTCGAGCAAACAGAGAATCAAAAACCCTTGAACACAGACCTGATTAAGCTTCATGAGAGGTGGAAGGCGACTCTTCAACGATGCGACACCCATATTTGAAGGGATCTTTATCCTCAGAGGGATGGCCCTCTTTGCCTGAAGAACCGCCACCAGTAGGGACGCTTGGACCAGCTTGAAATTTGAATGTTCATGTCCTGGGTAGCAGTGCCCCTAGGATCCTTACTCTGCTTGTTGTCAATCTGAGAAGTGCCATGCTTATCTTCCGCCCTCGTCTCCAGAGTCACCCCTGGTGTCACAACAACCAGACCAGAGGTATCCTCTCGAAGCTCAATGGTGACTGAAGCTATGAAGGAGAAATTACTTAGTGTACAGGGGAACCGAAAACGAGCGGTGTGAGATTGAGAATTATGAGAGCGCACTGCTGAATTATGTTGCCCTCGACCCCGTCCACGACCACTCCTGGTAACGGGATAGCGGTCAGAGCAGAAGTCCGAGGAATAAGACGAGGAGTCCAAAGTAGAGGAGGAGGGCTGGCAGATAACTCGCCCATGGGAACTTCCCCTCCTGCAGCGCATTCTCTGGCGTAGTCTAGGCATAATGAAAAGAGCAGGAGGTGCTGAACAGGCATCAGTACTGTGAAGGCAGGGGGGGACTGAAAGGGGCCTAGCTTCAGCATGCAGAGGAGCACTGGGAAAGACAGAGGACGAGCTACAACTGAAATTGCAGAAAGGGCTTTGTGAAACATGAAGTCCCGACGATAAATCAACACAACATTCTAGAGCACAATGTTTCCCTGGGCTGGTCCGAGAGCGAGGCTCTGCGGCAACAAGGGAACAACACGAGCGCAGGGGAGGAGCATGAATGAATTCTTGGAGTGGCGCCATGACAGATGAACTTGCAGGCTAGTGTGGAGGGATGAGCTGCATTAACGCAGCATTGAAGATGTTAGTAGAAGACTTAAATACTGGCATCATGCGAGGCCAGATGGCGGTGGTAATAAGCCACGCGCCAACCCACCAAGCCGCCCATGTACAGAACGCAATGTTATACACCCGGATCCGGGAGAAAAGGTAGTGGGCTTGGCCTGGTTTAGACTAACTACTCGCACGATGAGCTACGACCTTGCTCGGGATCGAACACAAGACCAGTCCGTCATGACGAGGCCGACTTTACCACTACGCCGCCTCCACGACCTTTCCGGTGGACTTGAATTATGTAACAATCCGACATAAAATTTAGCTTCTGCCTGTTATTATTGGCATTTCAGAGTCACAGCAGTTGAAAACTTGTCTGGCAATGCCCTTGCCTATTCTGCTTTTAATAATAATATATAAGGTTACAACATAGCCAGATGTCAAACTGATGTATGAGACCCCTTGTTTGTGGGACAAGGGACCCCTTTCATGCAGTTATTTATCTTCTGCATCTAGTATCTCTACTCAAGCATTGATTTTCTACATAGATGTACATTGATTTTGTGTATAATCAATCCTTCCACTGATAACGAAATCTAAAACAGCCAATGTGACAGTGTTTATATGGCACAATGAACTATTTTATGTGAGCCTCGTTGGAAGTGGATCTCTACTACATTAGACATCTAGGATAATATTCTATAGGAATGAGGGCTAATAACAAACTTATATGTGGCATGCCACCCACACTTTGTTGTTTAAATTCAAAGACACGCGACTTTGAACTTTTGAAGTTAAGGTCCCTTGTTTATTGCTGGCCTTCCTTTTCTTCCCGACTGAAAGGTACTCTGATTTCTTCCCCTAAAAGATCTCAGGCTTTGCGGGTGTTGTTACTTTCCTTGTAGATAGTTTCTGGTTGGGAAACTGTGCTAAGGCAACAAGCTGAGGGGTTTGTTGAGAGGTGGTTGCTAAAGTTACTAAACTCCTTGCTTAAATAAATAAAGCCCTACCCTTCAGAGGTCCAATCAAAGTGCTAGCATTCAACTATGACAGAACCGTAGCTTGAAAAATGATGAAAGAAGACTGAAGGAATTCTTAGATGACAATCATACCCAATCTGAATATATAAATCACCTGATAAGACTAGAAGTGTAGAGAAAAACCTTCAATAGCTCAACAACAGAACACATCTCAATTATATGGAATCAGGGCAACAATTTCCAGATGCAGAGAAACAATATAAACAACCTATCTATATTATCCACCCAGTGCTGACTATAACATTTCTGGGTGAAATAAGGGAAGCTGATCCTCAGCTTAGGCTTTCTTATGTTCCACACAATTTCAAAATGCTTAGAAGATCAGATTCTGAAAATATAGGAAAATACTCGCACAGCAGACAAATCTGCCATATGCTGAAACCATAATCCTTTGATTAAATTTTATTTGGAAGTATAAAGCTTTACAAAAATTGCAAGCCTGTATCTTTACCTAAAAGCCAACCACTGTTACATTACAAATGCTAGTATTTATATATATTACAAACCTCTAGCTATTACTAGCTTTTAGGAAACAAAACCTATCAATAAACTAAAAATAAAAACAATATTTGATTTGTTACAGGAAATCTGGAACTGAAAGGAATCAGCTGCTTCAAATCTGGAATATTCCACAGTTGTTGAATACTCTACCTGCTGATCCTTCTCCTTTAAATGTGGAGCTATTGATGTCGTTCCCTGAAGATCTGTCAAATGTCCTTTAAACAAGGCAAGCTCTGCCACCTGTCTGCTATCTGTCCCTTTCTCACCATCTTTCCAGAAAATTGACACCTCATCTAATTTTGAGGTTAATTTCCTTTGACCTGGAGGCCTCATTCTTTGCATTTTTGTTCGGAAGCTTCCTTTGAATTCTTCTCAATACAATGACATTCGCTGTAAGAGTTCTTAATTCAGAAACTTGGAAATTTACTTCGAACATTGCATACAATGAAATTTAAGAACAGAACTTATCAATTCACTCGAAATACCTGTTTTCTTCTGAGTTTGATTTCGATCCCAGATTCCAGGTTGTCCTCGCTCCAATTTTGCTCTGGTTACCAAATGACCAATCCTCCCAGCCAAGTTGAGCACCACCTTGGTACTCAGCTCCAAAATACTTCCTAATTGGAGTATTTTGGTCCCCCGTGGCCAAAAGCTTCAAGAATAATTGTTCAATTCTCAAATTTTGATTTGGATATCCAGCTCTGAATCAAATCTCCTGCTCTGATTCAGACTTCCTGTTCTCCTTCCAGTCTTTCTTTCCCAAAAAATTCCTCCCTTCCTGCCTCTGCTTCCTTGGGATAAGTATCTTTCCTAGGCAGTCACTGCCTTCTTCCACCACCCTCATCAGATTTTATTTGGTAGATATAAACTTTACGTGTAAAGGGAGGTGAGGATACATATCTTGATATGTTGACATGTTTTAAAATTTAATAATTTTTAAATTTATAAAATTTAATTATAATAAAATAATCAATAGTATATATCTATTTACCAATATCCAAATATTTAATATTTTTATTTAGAAACTTTAACTTATAAATATATATTTATGTACCTATATATATTAACAATAATTAACTTATAACTTTAAAATCTATAATGATCAATATTTATTTTAGAAGGATTGGAATTGTAAATTTTATTTAACAACCTTATAAGTACGAAGTATTTAATATGTATATTTTGAGTGTCGGATTTTAGGTAATATCTCTTTTCTCAATAATTTAGGTATTTAGTCCTTTTTCATTCATTTAAACATTTTCCTAATTATTTAATAAGTATACTAGTGCAAGGCATGCGAGTGCATATGTAGCTATCATATGCATACATCGTATGCATGCTAATACTCTTTCGCTTTTAGATTGAAATGGTTCATTACATTCATTTTGTAGAAAAATGCAAAATTTCACGTTGAAAGGGACAATCTACCTTTGCTTTGAATGGTATTACTAACATTTCATCTTAGTATGCAGCATGCACCACTTGCAGGGTGGGGCATTGCAGCAACATTTCTCAGGATTAAGGTCGCTGAAAGCCTTTATTTTTAGCTCCACAAGCTCTGGGCAGTCTAGATACAAGACATGGGTGCCAGAGCAACCCAAAGGCTGAGTTTTTCTGAGTCTCAAATGCTTCATGACCAGTTCACTAGTTACCATGTGTTTCTTATAGAGATTTTGCCTCTGTAAAGACTGCTGGGCTTAAATTCTTCCTGTTGATTCCTGAAACTGACTGTGACAATAAATTGCTTCCGAACAGTGAGCAGGAGACATAAAACTTCTTCACATAAAGAATATATTCAGCACATTTCAAATGAGCATTGTATTTTTAGCACATATGGTTGAGTGCCCATTGAATCAGCCCGCCAACTTGGCATCTTGTTGAAATGCTAAGTACACTCTGAGACCTGACTTTCAAGTTTTAAAGCAATATCAGCAGTTGCAAGGTCAAGGATGTTGATCTTCAACAGAAGCACAAAACCAAATCTGCAAAACTTAAAACTGCCACTAGGTTCATTTATTAAATCCCTGCTTTTCCAATTCAGTAGAGCACTTGACAGAATCAGAAGCTGCATTCAGACTTTGTCTAGTCATCATTTGGTCATCAATGCACAGACCATTGCCAACTCTTCTGACCCTCGGAACACATCAATGCGTTTACAACGAAATGAAGATTAAAATCTGGAAAAGGAAGGTTGGTCACCGCTGGTGGTTATATAGACAGGTTGTGCCATTTAGCAGATACATCATGAAATGCACACATAACTGCCAGCTTGAACCGATAAAAACTAGGATGAAAATGGCCATAAACCATGGCTAGTAATCCATATAGGCTTCTACACTGGCCTTAAAAGAGGAAATTCCGTTTAATTGCAGATATAGAACCCCAATACAAATGGAAACCAAGCCAATATAGCCAACTGGTGTAAAAAAATATGAGTCCCATTACATAATCACTCTGAGCAAGGGCACGAACAGAGTCTCAAAATCCAGCGCGGTGAAATATAGGTCTGCAGTCTAGGGCAATCTGCAGGAAGGTCCATCCACTAGGCATGAATGAAAGAAGCATGCAAACAAGTCTGATAAGGTTATCAAGGGAGGTCTCCATAGCAGAAGTAGAGGTAGCAGTCATGAGAATGCCCTGAAATAAATTGCCTGGGCTGGATGGTTTCACTACTGATTTCTTCCAAGATTGTTGGAAAGTCATAGGAGAAGACGTGTGGAGACTGGTGGAAGATTCTAGGGCTTCCTTCTCCATCCTCTCAGCCTTGGATGCTACCTTTATCTCTCTCATCCCCAAAGATATTCACTCTGATTCTCCCTTCGATTTTCACCCCATTGCACTATGTAATGTGGTCTATAAAATCATTTCTAAACTTTAAAGGGATTGCCAACAGACTTATACCTCTCCTTCCTACTCTCATCTCTCTTGAATAAATTGGCTATGTTGAAGGTAGGCAAATCCTGGACAACATTATTTTAGCTCATGAATGGATTTATTCACTGAAATATTTGAAAACCTCTGGCATGTTGATTAAACTAGATATGTCAAAAGCTTTTGACCGTCTTAGCTGGCCATTCACTTTTCATATGCTTAAAACTTTTGGTTTAGACGAATTTTGGATTCGCTAGGTCATGGCTCTTGCCACAAAATATTTCTTCTCTATTCTTGTAAATGGTTCCCCCTCGGCTCCCTTTTTTCCCTCTAGAGGTATAAGGCAAGGAGACCCTATTTCTCCTAATGGCAGAAGGATCAGGATGTGCCTTAAAAGCTGTTGCTTTACAAGGTGCTCTAAAAGGATTTTTTACTGGAATTCCAAACTATTCACCAACAGTTTGTTGATAACACGCTCCTCATGGGTTGTCCTCTGGTGAGAGAAGCTATTGCCTTTAAGTCTATCCTTAATATCTTCTTTGACGCTTTTGGTACCTCTATCAATTTAGCCAAATCGCAAATTTTCTTTTTCAATACTCCCTCTGCCATTCAATTTCATATTGCTATGCTCTCAAGCATAACTTCTTTGAAGCTTTTGGTACCTCTATCAGTTTAGCAATATCACAATTTTTCTCTTTCAATACTCCCTTTGCCATTCAATTTCATATGGCTAGACTCCTAGGCATTCAAAGGAGTTCCTTTCCATCCAAGTATCTTGGTGTCCCTTTGGTGGAAAGTCCTCTTCAACACAACATATATGCATGGAAGGAAATATCAAAGGTTCACATCTTTGGAATACAGCTTGGTCAAACAGCTAATCTTATCCAAAATCATAGCTTTTGGGAAGTTAGAGATGGAAACATAGCTCTTTTTTGGGAAGACTCATGGCACTAATGGCCCAAGCTATGGCTGGCAGGGTAAATGCAAAATATAAACTCCAATTGCAAAGTCACTATATCTCGATTCTTAATTTCTTAGTACTAGACTCACTCCCAAGAACAAAAACAATTGCGGCATTGGGAACATCGCTCTCTTTGGCGAATATGTTGGTTTTTAAGTGCAATTTAGACAAGCACAATTTTCTGTTCCAGATAATTACTTCCATTGATACAATTTTATCTTTAGCACATTGCAGATCATAAAGCAATTATACTTCAGAAAATTTTGACAATAAATGCAGTAGGGAAGTAGAGATCATAGTAAATAAAGATGCACAAGAGAGACAAAACTTATCCTGGGAAAACCCTTAGCCAGGGAAAAAACCCAACAACCTTTTCTTAGGAGAAATTATCCAATTTAACAAGAGATACAATTTGATATTCCAGTCAAAGTCAAACTGACCACACCACTTTCCAAGTCAAACTTGGTCAAAGGAGAGAGAAATAACAATATTCTGTTCAACTTGTCAAATCTAGTCAACAGACTGACTTTTGGCCTCTGCTGCCCTTGGTCCACTGTGGTCAAAGAGGCTGAATTTTGTCCCTGCAACTTACTCAGAAATATTGGTCAAATTGTCACAGTTGACATGCAGTCAATGCTGGTCAAACATGTTCAGTCAGCTTATAATTCTACCTAGAAATTTCGTCAAAGTCCAGTCAAATATTCAAGTCAAAGCATCCCAGAAAAGGCCAAGCTAATGCTGATCAAACAGAGATAGAACAGGTCAAACTTTGCTGGTCAAAATGTCTTATTCCTCCTTTGCACGTGTGAACAAAATTCTTCTTCTTGTGATGATCTGATTTGATGTTGTGATCCCAAATGTGGAGGACGAATGGTCAATATATATGAGTCAAATCAAGGGTAATTTGACCAAGGGTCACACCCCTTTAAGAGGTAGCGCCAACCTGTCCATCTTGGAGCCTAATAAAATAAAAAAATTGTTTTCCCTTTGACCTGTTGACATAAATACCGACCGCAGCTACAAAATTTTGACCCTCCCTCTTAGCTAGGGAAGTATTCATTTGACTTATTCAAATGTATCTCTTTGTTAAAAAATATATATTCTCATAAGAAAAGGCTAAATGAGCTCAACTATGTTGATGAATCCATCCACTATATGTGGAAAGCATCTTGCATAAGCATCATGCAAAGGATGTAGTTACCCACTAGTCACTTATCCTTTGTAAGGGATCTAGTCATCCATAAGCCAAATACCGTTTGGCTAGTTGGTTACCCCCTAACACAACACTGGTCCTTGGATCACCAATCTACCAAGTCGTCAGTTGGAGTCATGTCAGGTACCCCCTTGACCCATGATGAAACCCTGGGCCCATTTACTATTTCAACATGTGGTCACGTCATTGAATGGTAAAAATGTGAAATTTTTAAAACTGTTGCAGTTAATCAAGTTATTATTCACCTATCTTCAAAAGATTATTTGTCTTCTATATATTATATACGACAAATATTAAATAAAACACTACTGCAACTTCAACAAAATTAAATCACAAAAACTGAGAAAATATCACACACGAAATAATAGACATCGATATTTTTGGACAAATTGTCCTAGGAAAGACCCTGAAGGGAAAACTAGTTTTGCAGGTGAGTTTTTATTAATCTTTAGAAATTTTGTAATTGAAATTACATACACTGCTGCAAATTAACAAACCTCTAGCAAATTATTTTCTTCAATTCTGCTAGATGATCTGACCTCCTGGAAGCAACACGGCCTTTCAAAATCAATTTCGCCCTGTTGTGGAACCCTGAATCAATCCACACATGCGACCTTGACAGATAACTCAACCTCCTTTGGCAACTCGCACTTCCTGGCAGAATATCACGACCTCGTCTTGAAATTTGATCTCTACTAGCAAACTCAAATTCTCTCTTGCAAGTCGACTTTCTTTGGGAAATTCGTTCCTCCTCCGGCAACTCGGCCTCCATTGTGAATTCACACCTATTCTGGGAATCTAGAAATCACTGTGAAGAAATCTCTCTCCGACAACTTGATCTTCAATCACTGTTGAACTCAATTGTTGGTGTCCTCCATGCTATCATTGTGCCCTTGCTATCATTGCATTTCTAACTCATGAATGTGTTCTCCAAATGACCATTGCTCTCCTCTTATAATCTCTCGTTGAGCAATCAATGACCATGATCTATTCACAATCGATGGCTAAGATCATCTTGACTCCATCAAATCACTTTTCTAGAAGTCACTAGAGAAAAATTGATTTGTCTCAATTAATCCTGATTAATTAACCACTTTTCCTAAGTTAGACTTAGGAAAATAATTAAACTGGTTAATTAAATCTAATTAAGACAGTTTCCCTTAGAAACTTTTTCTGGGTATTGGAGATAATTAATCCATTTGTGTTTCTAGCCTCATAGACACCATTTGAGATTAGAACACCTGTTTGAGCTACACAATCTAACAAAAAATACTACGAGCCACTCACTCCACCCACTAGCCAAGTAACCCTTGGCAATATGGTCAGGTAACCCCTGACAGGGGAGCACTTAGGGCCTTGATGCTCACTGGGCCAATCTCCCTAGCCACATTACATGGGACCTGGTCACTACCCATGACCTGGTCAATACCCTTGATTGAGGGAGAACCTATGCCCCTTGATTCTACAACATCAACACTTTGATTCTACAACATCAACACTCCCTCTAACTGAGGGAAGCATTCTCAGCTACTCCAAGTTTGTCCTTGAAGTAGACAAGCTTCATCCTGATTTTCTCTTCTGCACTCTCTGACCAAATCGAATCTATATATCCTTGCGGTTGTACTTCATCATTTGAGACATCTCTATCCATATCCAACCGTGCCATGCCGGTACTTAAACACATGTTGTGTTGTGCCACAACTATTTTCCGATCACCTTGACTGGTTGCTCCTTCTGTCACTGAAACAGATCTTGTGTGGCAATTCTGGCCACTCCCTCTGCCACATGAGTCCTTCTGCTCTCATTAGAAATGAATCATATAAGATCTCTCAAGATTCATCAAATATCCATCATTCTGAGAATACCAAACTCGAGGTTCGTACAAAGCTTTCTTCAGTCTAACAACAAGCAATTCCTCATAGCCCTCTCCCTCTTCCTAGGAGAATCCTTGCTTTGCACTTCTCTATGTTGCCATCATTAGTGACTCTCCACAGATCCCATCACAACAACATCCTTCGAATTTGCTGGCCTGCCTCTTCCCTCTGAACTAGGAGCTCTTCCCGTCATCAGGTACAATTATAGACGTCAGTACATTTTCTCCCTTTTGAACACAAATCACTCCTAGGAGAGTCTATTTGCCACATATTTTGCTTCGTTCTTTCAAATGCTTCTATTTGTTGCCAGAGCCTAGTCAACCTTTATGATGTACCAACAATCCTCACTAGGAGGCCATGGAAGAACGATTATAACCCAACAAAGGAAACAAAGACAAGAGGCTATCTAATAATAAAGCAATAATAATTAAGAAAGAGAGATTTAATGTACTTATCTTTAGTTCCGAGGATTGGAGGGATTTGACAACTCTTGCTTCTTGCAATTTCATCGACATAGAAATGCTCACCCTAGTCCTCATCATCAATTACGAATGCATGTTACTTCCTTTTATGAATTGTAAAATCTAGGGTTTCTCTATTCAACAGATTCATCGAATTTCAATATTCGAGGTAAAGCTCTAGGGTTTTATCCCTAAACCCTAGGGATTTCTAAATCATATACTTCTAGGTTTTTATAGATCCTAAGACTACCAATTCTTCCTTTTGGAGTAGCTTTCAATTTGTTCTGCCAAAATTCTAACAACATATCTTAGCTAATGCAATTTATATACAAGGCATCTTCTAGAATTGCTTATTTAAATAACAAAGTTATATGAATTGTCTTTCCGAGATCTCTTATGATGTGGATGCTCATCATGATTAATTTTTGCAACTGAAGCATGCTGTTTGCCCTTCCTCTTCCTATCCTCCTTCCCTTTAGGACACTTGTTTTTATAATGACCAAACCTTAGGCAACCAAAACATTGAATATCTTTCTTCTCTTGAGGAGCTTGTCTTCTACCTGCATTCCTTTGAAACCTTCCAAAAATTTTCCTTCCTCTACCATTTTTAGAGTGGGCTGCAATAGCTTGAGAGTCGCCATCTTGAGGTCTTGGAATCTTCCCCTTTGAGATAAGTCTAGATTCCTTTCGAGTACATGAGGTCCATAATTCCTCAAAACTTGGAATATACTTTCTGCCACAAATACTAGAAGCAAATGAATCTCATGAGTTGGGCAAACCATTAAGTGTTGTAGTCAAAAGTTCTATATCAGAAATAACCTCATCAGTAGCTTGAAGTTGTTCTCTTAATTGAGAGATGCTCATGAAATATGAAGCCATAGTCTCATCCTTTGTCATTTTAACAACACAAAGTTCATTCTTCAAACTCATTTTCTAACGAACGTTATTGATGGTATACAATTTAGCTAGGGCATCATTGAAGAGTCCAAACCTGAAACATATGGAATCAAATGATATATGATATATTCAACAATAATTCTCATGGATGTGATTTCATTCCTCTTGTACTTTGCTTTTTCTTCATTATCTTCTAGTTCATTAACCTTGCCTTTAACATACTCCAAAACATCATTCTTTGCAAGTATAAGGTCAATTCTTGTCTTCCATGCCCAGTGTTGGTTTTTGTAGCATCAAATGGTGTTCTAGTCTCAAACTTTGTGGAGAGGCTAAAACACATAAATTCTCCAAAACCCAAAAATTGTTTTTGGAAATTCCACCTAGAGATAGCTCAATTAGATTAATTGATCATCATTTAAATTTTTCCCAAGTCTAACTTAGGAAAACTGGGTAATTAATAGTAATTAATTGAGAAAGGTAAGGATTCTCAAGAAACTGACACATATTGACTTCGAAATGATCTCAGCCATAGATTAAGTTTTAGTCTTGGCCGTTGAAGTCTCAACTGGGGATTATAGAAGAGGTTGATGGGTAGATGGAGGACACACAAGTGGCAAATACTCAGTGATTTAGACAGTTCGATTTTCCAATGCAAGTGATTCAACAGGAAAGATCGAGTAGCAAGTGGCAGAATAACAGATTTCTAGAGGAGGTTTTAGCTCCGAAAGAGTCTTGAGAGGAGGCTATATTATTTCTCCAAGAGGCTGCGTAGAGCCTCAAAGAGGCAATTCGATTTAGTTGAGCTAGAGGTGGGTTCTGCTGCCAGAGGCTGGGAAAATTTCCAGAAGGCCGGGAGGGTCGTTTCTAGAGCAGACGCATGCAAAACGACTTGAGTAGCAGTAGTTGCGTGCAGAGCGAGTTGCAAATTGCGTAGGGGTGACGCAGAAGCCTGCGAAGGGGGCTTAAACAACTGACTTGGAGTTGTCAAGTTGAGCCAGCATTGCTTGTGGAGGAGGGTAAATTCCTTTAGATATTTTTGCCGTTATTTCTCTCAGATAGAAATGCTAGTTTGACGTACATTTTATTGTACTCAGAATTTCTGCAGTTGCATAATAATAAAACCCTCACTGCTGCACCAGCTTTGCCACAATGGGTTTTTATGGGGATAATTGTCCAAAAATAATTGTCATTTTCATGTGTGTGTGCTAGCATATTTCTCAGTTTCCAACATTTAATTTTGATGCAATGTTTTTATCGTGAAAAATGCAGTTGTGATTTTATTCGTTGATTGCTGTAGCAAATAAACTGCATAATTAAATTTATAGTTAGAAGAATAATTTCCAGTTGCTGCAATAGTTGAAATTTTAACATGGTATCAGAGCAAGTTGATGGACAAAAGGCTCAGAGACGAAGAGGGAGAATTTCGTGGCTTAGAGGGAACAACAACCTGAATTTTCCAGAGGCTGCATAGTGCCTAGCCAGGTAGTGTGAATTGTTGGAGAGGGTTCAATTTTACAATTGCAGGTGGCAGAAAAGTTCAATTTTTCCTGGGAAGTGATTCCAATAGGTAGAGGTGAGTCGCACAGTATTTTCGCAAAGCAGATTTCTTGTCTGGGTGCAGAAGGGTTTTGCAGTAGTTGCTAAAGCAAAATCAACACTAGGTGGAAGAGGGAGAGCACACACACAGGTAGTTTCTCTCAGAGGGTTTCTAGTTTCAGAAATCCACATTTTCCAGCTGCAGCGGACAATTTTTCTCACTCCAGGAAGGAGTTTGAATAGCAGAACTAGTAGTCGAGTAGGTGAAAAAGGGAGACTTTCATCCAAGGTTGAGTTTTTTTCAATGATGGCTTCAACAAGACTCTGAGACCAGGACATAATAAAGTGTGCATCAAACTATTGTATCTAGAAGGCTAGGATGGAATTCCTGCTAGACAAATATGGTCTGAAGATGTACGTAGAACGTGTTGTAGCTGTGCCTACAAATGCAGACCTAGCTAATTACAATAAGGAGATGGCCAAGGCGAAGCGGTTGATTCTCGATGGAGTTTGAGATCATAGTCTCACATGTTGCGGCTAAGAATATGACCAAAGAAATGTGGGACGCTATTGCCTCACTATATCAAAATCCTTCTGAACAACGGAAGATGAGGAAAAGCGGAGGAATGTTCGAATGCAGAAGGGTGAAGGCATTAACCCCTTTCTCACCAGAATTCAGCATATTCGGGATGATCTTGCAACTGTAGGAGAAGGCCCTCAAGCTACAGAGCTTGTGCGTTTAGCCCTCAACAGTGTCACCGAGGAATGAGAGACCTTTGTCCAGGGCATTCTTGGACGAGATCAGTTACTTGGGTGGGACTGGATGTGGGCAGATCTAGCGCAAGAGGAGATGAGGCGAACTCTAGTAAAGAGCTCCATTAGCGGTAGTAGTAGCAAAGGGTCGAAGGATGTGAATGTGGATGAAAATGTGGCCCTTGCATTGAAAGGAAAAACAAAAGGTCCCAGTCAGGGACAAGGCTCGCAGCGAGAGGAGAAGAAGAAGGATCTATCTAATATCAAGTGCTTTAGGTGTGGCGAGTTTGGCCACTATAGTACTTAGTGTCCTCAGAGGAAGAAGGACAGTAAGGAGAGGCAGGATCAGGCGACAACATCCGCAAAGATAGACTAGGAGGAACAATTTTCCTTGTATGCAACAATACCTCCAGGAGAGAGGTGGGGACACATCGAGTTCTAGTTCTAGAGTTGCGTAGAGTTGGGCAAGGCCCATAGAGGAGTAGCCGTTGCAACTTACTCCTCGGATGGATTATTACCCTTGCTATAGGGGCCCACAATATTCAGTAGATGGAGGATCAGTGTTAGTTGGTGCAGTCAGATTCCAGAGTGATAGTTGCAGACTAGTTGCAACTAGATGTTGAGGATAACATAGATTCAACAACAATGCAAATATCCTAGTAGGCAATGCAGAGGCTAGTAGCAGTCAGAGATTCAGGAGACAGTTGCAGCACAAAGACATAGTTGATTCAGTATTTTGGATGCTTCTTAGTTGCAGTAGTAGCAACAACAGTGAGAGGGAGTGTTAGTTGGGTTACAGTGCAGATGCGGAGTCGACAATAGTACAAAATGTACAATACGGTGTCAACAACAACACATATGCAACATGGTTCAACTACAGTCAGTGTTAGATGAATCAGAGTTAGTGAAATGGTTGGTGGAGAGTGGCAGATAGCTATAGTTAGACATCAACAACGTGTATGGAGGATGATGTAGATACAGGGTGTTGTAGTAGTGCAACACTAGATAACACCTTCCTTGCTAAGAGGGAGTGGTAGTTTTTGTAGCCTCAGATGGTGTTCTAGTCTCAAACTTTGTGGAGAGGCTAAAACACATAAGTTCTCCAAAATCCAGAAATCGTTTCTAGAAATCCCACCTAGAGATAGCTCAATTAGATTAATTGACCATCAGTTAACTTTTTCCTAAGTCCAACTTAGTTAAACTAGTAAACTAATAGTAATTAATTGAGAAAGGTGAGAATTCTCTATAAACTCACACAGATCGACTTGGAGATGATCTCAACCATCGATTAAGTTTTAATCTTGGCCGTTGAAGTCTCAACTGGAGATTATAAGAAGAGGTCGATGGGTAGATGGAGGACACACTAGTGGCAGATACTCAGTGATCTAGACAATTCGATTTTCTAGTGCAGGTGATTCAACATGAGAGATCGAGTCGTAGGTGGCAGAATAACAGATTTTCGAAGGAGGTTCCATTTTTGGAAGAGTCAGGAGAGGAGGCCATATTATTTCTCCAGGAGGCTATGCAGAGCCTCAAAGATGCAGTTTGATCTAATTGAGTTGGAGGTGGATTCAGTTGCTAGAGGTCGGGAAAATTCCCACAGGCTTGGAGGATCGTTTCCAAAGTAGCGGCAGGCAAAACAACTTGAGTAGTAATAGTTCCGGGTTGAGCAATTTACAGGTTGTGCAGGGGTGACACAGATGCCTGCGCAGGGGGCTTGGACCACTGACTTGGAGTTGTTAGATTGAGTCGGGATTGCTTGTGGAGGAGGGTAAAATCCCTCAGATATTTTTGCTAGAATCTATCTCAGATAGAAACACTAGTTTGGTATTCATTTTATTGTACTCAGAATTTCTGCTGTTGCATAATAATAAAACCCTCACTGCTACACCAATTTTTCCACAATGGGTTTTTCCAGGGACAATTGCCAAAAATAATTTTGTCATTTTCATGTGTGTGTGCTAGCATATTTCTTAGTGTCCAACATTTTATTTTCTGCAACGTTTTTATGGTGAAAATTGTAGTTGTGATTTTATTTGTTGTTTGCCGTAGCAAATAAATTGTATAATTAAATTTACTGTTAGAAGAATAATTTCTAGTTGCTACAATAGTTGAAATTTTCACACATTGAAGTTTGTAGCACCTTCTGACTTGATTTTTGTCTTAGTAGAGGAACCCATGGTCATAGATCTGGTCAAATAATAAGATTGCAGAAAGAGATATCTTCAAGAGTGATCTCAATGCCCTTTTTCCCTTGACCATTTTCTGTTCCAGATAATTACTTCCAAAGATACAATTTTATCTTTAGCACATTCCAGATAATTAAGAAATTATACTTAAGAAAATTTCAACTGTAAATGCAGTGGCGCAATAGAGATCACAATAAATAAAGATGCACAAGAGACACAAAATATATCCTAGGAAGACCCTTAACCAGGGAAAAAATCCAACAACCTTCTTTTATGAGAAATTTTCCAATTTAACAAGAGATACAATATGATATTCTAGTCAAAGTCAAAGTCAAACTGACCACACCACTTTCTAAGTCAAACTTGGTCAGAGAGAAATAACAATATTTTGTTCGAATGGTCAAATTTGGTCAACAGGTTGAATTTTGGCCTCTTGCTCCTGGTCAACTATGGTCAAAGAGGCCGAATTTTTGACCTTGCAACTTCCTTTGAAATTTCAGTCAAATTGTCACAGTTGACCTGTCGTAAATGTTGGTTAAACAGTTTTGGTCAACTTAGAATTCCGCGCATAAATTTTGTCAATGTCAAATCAAAGATTCAAGTCAAAGCATCCTAGAAAATGCCAAGTCAACGCTGGTCAAACAAAGATAGAACAGGTCAAATTTCGTTGGTCAAAATGTCTTCTTGCTCTTTCGTACGTGTGAACATAAATCTTCTTCTTGTGGTGATCCCAGTTGATGTTGTGATCCCAAATGTGGAGGACGAGTGGTCAATGTATATGAGTCAAATCAAGGGTAATTTGACCAAGGGTCAAACCCCTTTAAGTGGTGGGGCTAACTTGTCCATCTTGGAGCCTAATCAAATAAAAGTTTTTCCCTTTGACTTCTTGACATAAACACTGACCGCAACTACAAAATTTCAACATAATATACATAAATTAAGACACCCAGACTAAAATACCTAGAAAATTGGAAAAGAGGAAAATCAAGACCCAACAAAGGCTAGATATTTTAAGATGGGGTCATGGTACTTCATGAACTTTTAATCTCGAGGAAGCCTATAAAATCCTTTTGGGCATGACAAGACACAATGCCTTAAACAAATGGAAGAAGCTTTAGAATATTAAGCTACAACCTAAGGTAATTTTATTCCTTTGGTTGCTTATGCTTAAAAAAACATTAAACTAGGGTAAGTTCCAAAAAGAGGCTTTTATGGGTCCTCTATATGCCACCTTTGTTGCACCAACCCTAAGACTGCTAAGCACTTGTTGAACAAATGTAAGTTTCCTGCTATGGGATCACATGGCTATTGTCTTTCGACAATCAAATCGAAATAGAAGTAGCTTGTTGTCAACCATAGAGGAATGTAGATCTACCCCTTTCTCGAATCCAACACTAAATAAAGCTTGGCAACTCTTTGTAGGATTTATCATATGGAAAACCTGGAAAGGAATAAAAAATATATTTAAAAATGTAATAGCTCCCATGGATTTCCTTTGGCATTCTATCCTGAATAAGATCAGAGAAATTGTTTTGCTAATCCCTTGGACCTCCCAAAAAATTGGGATTGCAATCATCAACAAAAACACATCCTTTCTCTCTTAAATCTCCCTCAATCCATCGCTTGTCCATAAGCTCCTTTGTCTTCCCTGAGCTCTTAAAGTCCTAACTATTGGTTTCCTCCCTCGATTAGTTTTCTAAAACTGAACTTTGATGGGGCCTCAAAAGCTAATCCAGGACCAACCAATTTTGGATCTATTTTCAAAAAAGTCTATGTCACATAATTCATATTGGGATACTCTGTAACAACACTGATGAATTATATGCTTTGCAACAAAGATTACTCATTGCCAAAAGAAGCAATTTTCAAAAATTGGTAGTAGAATGGGACTCAAAACCAGTAATTTAGATGATTAGAACACTACAAATGTCTCACACCCTTCTAAAATCTCAAGCAGTTGGAGACTTCATAGTATAGCTTAGCAAGGCTAGCAAAGCTTTTGGAAGGAATCACAACTGACATCCTATCCTATGTTAGGATAAATGGAAACAAACTTGCAAACAAATTAGCTAACAAAGGGCATAACTTTAAAATTGATACCTTGGATTGTAGCTAGACTAAAGACATTCTATACTCTCTAAGAAGTATATGTTAAGCGATTGCAAATCGGGAGCTTATCCCCCATAGCGGGTGCCCAAGCGTGGGATCTGTGCCAGATTCCAGATAAATTGGAGGAATTGGATGAAAAAGTTTTAGTCTTGGCGAAGAATATGGCAGGGATCACCTTCACTCCATTTGAGGAGGACAATGACTCACGACCACCAATCTAGGTGGACTATTCTTCTAGATAACATGATTAGGCGAGCTTGCATTTCTGTTTGACTTTTTTATAATGGCAATGGTGTAGTTTTGACTGTTAATATTTGTTGAAGCTTGTGGTAGCTTCAGAAGCTCTTCTGCATAGGCTTGGTGTCTTAGCGTGTGGGAGATGATTTATTGCTTGGCGGAGTAAGTGATTTGTGTCTTCTTTCCTAAGTCTAACTTAGGAAAAGTACAATAATTAAATTCAATCAATCTTTGTGGACTATTAAGTCATTTTCTAAGGATAAATAATTTAATTATTTAAGTGACTTAGAAATAAACTCAACCATTGATCTCCTAGATCCTCTAGAAGGGAGATTAGGGTTAGGGATTTGGGCTTAATGAAGATTATAAAAGAAACCTAGCGAAGAGGTGAACACACACAAAAACTCAAGAGAGCTAGTCACATTAAGAGAGCGATTTTCTCTAGTGCAAGTGGCCTAGTAGACTAAAGCATAGAGGAGGAGAAGTACGAGAGAATTTGAGGGCGAATCCAGGAGACCGAGTTGCTGAAGTGAGACGCATTTGCTGGGGAGGTGGAATTGGCAGGGCCAAGTTGTTGGGCGCAGAGGTTGGTTTTCAGTGGTGCTGATTTCCTTTAGGCCGAATTACTTGAGGCTAATTTCTAAGAGGCCAAATTCCTTGGGCCGAATTCATCCTCTGGGGGCCAAGTTACAGGTTCCAGTTATTGTATTTTTTCCTTGTACCTCTGTAGGCCGAAAACCCAAATTTTTCCAGATTAATAAATGACGAAGAATTGTTGAGGATGAATTATTTTTGCAATGTGGGATTGATCTCTCTGATTTAAATTCCATTGTATATATATTTCTATATGTTAAAAATACTAGTAGTTTAATTTTTTCAAAATTTATTTTGCTAAATAAATAAATTGTTAAGGATAAAATTAATTGCCATGAGAAAATAAACTGGACTAGTATTTGGAATTTAACATGGTATCAGAGCTTTGTAGATAACTCTAAGAGTGAGATCCGAGATTACAAGGCTTTGTAGCAGTGAGTTTCTCTTTTTTTACGAAAGTAGAATTATTTTTAAATTTTGCAGCTGGGTTTTGTGGCCGTGGTCGATTTGTGAAGATGCATAACTGAGTAGTGTGTGATATGAAGATAGGTTGGATGGGGCCACTAATTTTAGTCCCTAGAAGGAGTGAATTACCATGACTATGAAGAGGAATATTTTGTGGGATTTTGTGAACACAGAGATTCAAGTTCCTTCAAATCCAAACCTTGCAGCGGAGCATAATCTTAAAGATATGAAAGCAAGTTGTATAATTTTGGATGGTGTGAGGGATCACATAATGCCTCACATATCAGGGAAGGACATTAGACGTCAAATGTGGGTAGCTTTGACCAATCTTTATCAAAGCATGAATGAAAACAGGCAAATGGTGCTGCGGGAGAAATTAAACAGTATCAGAATGAGTAGATCTGAGATCATGACATCTTACCTCACGAGGATCTAGCAGGCTTGTGATGAGCTTGCATTTGTTGGGGACACTGTGATTGGTTCCGAGCTGGTGAAAGTTGCTTTGAAGGGTGCATTAAGCACTAGACCACCTTTGTAGATGGGATCCTTGCTAAGTAGTGACTTCCTGATTGGAGCTGATTATGGGATGACTTCATCTAGAAGGAGATATGGGAGAACTCATTTGTTGATTTGGAGTAGCATCGGATGTGCTCTAACCTCGAAACTTGGTGGAGACGCTAAGGCACGTGAGATCTCCAATACCCAGAAATGGTTTGGGCAGATTTTAAACAATTTGAGAGATATTAAAATAATTAATATTTTTAATGGAGTCCCTAAGTCTAAACTTAGGGAAAAGAAAATATTAATGTGTATTAATATAAAACTGTGTTAGAATGGTCCAAAAGTCATGGATCAAGCCAGAATTAATCTTAGCCGTTGATTAGGGACTTAATCTCGACTGTTGATTTGTCAACGAGAAAAGTATAAAAGGAGGCTTGAGGGTCACTTGGAGCACACACCGAGTTGATCAAGATTTCGATTTTCTGGGGTAGGGTTTGTTGAGGAAGTCGAAAGATTGATCAGAGTTGCAGCTGAGGGGCAGCGAATATAGAAGCAGAGAGGCAGAGATAGTACCAGGAGGATCAATGCAGAAGCTGAGAGAGAGGGATGCAGAGCTAGCCAGAGGTTCACGCAGAGCCAGCCAGGGCTCACACAGAGGCAGCCAAGAGCTGCGCAGTGCCTCAGAGAGCCAACGTGGGTGACGCAGAGGCTCTAAGGGCTGACGCAGTGCCTCCAGAGGCTGACACAGGGCAAGCTAGGGTGACTCTGGGTAGACACAGGGCCAGAAAGGGTTGATGTAGTCCCTAGACGCTGACGCTGGGGTTTTCGTGGGGTAAATTGGAGCTGGGAGCTGTCGGAGTGTTTATCTGAGGTTTCAGTCGGAACATCTGTCTCCGACTGAGAGGTACTACTGTCGAGATTATTCTCTGTTGGGTGAGCCGGCTTTGGCACGAAGATTGTATTATGAAATTGCTTAATAATTGAAAAACCCTCAGATAGCTGCACCGGTTTTCCCATATTGGGTTTTTCCGGGGACTTTGGTCCAAAAACAATGGTGTCACTTGTGTGCTTGTTTTGTTTCCTTCAGTTGATGATTTGTAATGTGTTGAGCATGTACTTGTATTTATTTTCAGTATTTACATGGTAAATAACTTGTTAATTAATCAGAAAAAATAGGCAGAAATACATCAAGAAAGTACATGAAGGGTTTCTAACGGGTTAGACTTAGAAATTCCAACATGGTATCAGAGCGTGGTTGTAAATCACAGGAGAATTAAGGGCATCAGCCGAGCAGAGCAGCAACAGCAGAAACAACTGTCTCGAGTGACAGAAGTTGTTCCTAGCAGTGAAGTAGCAAGGAAGGGGTGACACAGTGCTTGTGTCATCAAGTTTGAGCCGGGAAGAGGATCAACGAAGTGGAAAAGCGGAGCAGACTTGACTTATGCAGTGCCCCGTCATCTTTCTCAGTCAGGAAGGATTGACGCACGTGGCCAGGAGGTGCGGATTTTGCTGGTGCCGGGATTGCATAGAGCCTAGAAGCTCTAACCTTCAGTTTGCTGGGGCTTAGGAGGCTGTTGGTAAGTTGCAGAGTGAAGCTGGTGGGGTACTGTAGTCAGAACAGTACCTAACAGGGCAAGACCAAGGAGGAGGAAGTTGCTGCCGAGGCTTTCTAGCCAAGAAATCCGGATCAGTGGCGCATATGCACTAAGGATCGGAGTGGGGGCATCTCGACATTGGTAGAGGGGTTTCCAAGAGGGAAATCGAGGCTCAGAGGGAGTCACACCGAGAGCTTCCAGGAGGGAAGTAGAGGAGCAACGAGATGGCAGTGAACAGGGAAATAGACCAGGACACACTGGACAAAGCCTCAAACTTCGTAGTCTAGAAGGCCAGAATCTTGTCCGTTCTAGACAGGAATTGTGTCAAGCACTTCGCCTTGAGGACAATAGCGGTCCCAGTTGATCTGGCTGATAACGATAAGTATGAGGATGCAATGGCGAGGGCTAAGAGCATCATCCTTGACGGGGTCAAGGACCTTATAGTACCACATATTGTTGAGAAGAATACAACAAATGAGATGTGGGAGGTCCTAAAGAAATGGTATCATCATACTTCTGTGCAGAGGAAGATGCTACTAGAAAATCAGCTATAGCCATACCAGATGTAGAAGGGAGAACAAATCGACATCTTCCTCAGTCGATTGAAGGAGATCCGGGATCAACTGATTTCCAAAGGGGCCATGCTGGATCAAGAATTGATTGTGAGAACAACCCTGAACGCAGTCTCTAAAGACTGGGAGGTGTTTGTCCAGAGCATACTGGGCAGGGCGACCCTTCTAGATTGGGAGGAAATGTGGGCGGCTCTTCGCCAAGAAGAGATCAGAAGGCTGACCAAGGCACAAAGCAACAACAAGGGGGTCAGAATCAAGGAGGAAGAGGAGGATGCTGCCCTAGCATCTGAGGGAAAGCAAGAGAAACAGAAGAAGAAGGACCTATCCAAGGTCAAATGCTTCAACTGTGGGGAATCGAGTCACTATGCGAGCCAGTGTGCGAGGAAGAAGAGCAAAGGAGAGGCTTCTGAGACCAAGGTTGTGCCAGCAAGGGCGGAGAAGGAAGTGGAGACAGATGATGACTGTGCCATGAGTGCTCACACGCCACTTGAGAGGAAGTGGGGAGACATCGAGCTGTAGTCAGACAGACTACCGGCGATGAGGGGCAAGATCCTCGAGGTACCCAACCTCTTAGATTATACCTTGCTACAGGAGCCCCGAAGAGGAGTAGCAGTACTGGCGGATGTCAGTAGAGACGGATGCAGATGGAGCGTCAGAGGGAGCTACAGTGCAGGATTCCCAGGACAGCGTGAGGTAGCAATGCAAGATGCATAGAGTTGTTGTAGCAACGTAGAGTCACTATGCGAGCCAGTGTGCGAGGAAGAAGAGCAAAGGAGAGGCTTTTGAGACCAAGGCTGCACCAGCAAGGGCGAAGAAGGAAGTGGAGATACATGATGACTGTGCCATGAGTGCTCACATGCCACTTGAGAGGAAGTGGGGAGACATTGAGGTGTAGTCAGATGGACTACAGGCGATGAGCGATAGGATCCTCGAGGTACCCAACCTCTTGGATTATGCCTTGCTACGGGAGCCCTGAAAAGGAGTAGCAGTACTGGCGGATGTCAGTAGAGACAGATGCAGATGGAGCGTCAGAGGGAGCTACATTGCAGGATTCCCAGGACAGCATGAGGCAACAGTGCAAGATGCATAGAGTTGTTGCAGCAGCGTAGCGGTCAGAGAGGGAGCACTTGTCAGCGACAGAGGGAGTTTTAGCATCGAGGGTGTCTCTAGCCTGACACAGATGCCAGATTTGGGAGATCAATTACTTCTCAGTAGCTGAGTTGCAGTGCAACAGTTAGCAGTGGTAGTGCTATGGGCAGCATGATGCAACATGATGAGAGGGATTGCAGTGCAAATGCAGCAGTGGCAGTGGCAGAGCTATGGGTAGCAGCACAAATGCAGAGGGAATCGCTATACATATGCAACAGTGGCAGTGGCAGGGCCATGGGTAGCCATACATGATGCAACAATTTTAGAGGATGTTGGGCAGCAGGCCTAGCATCAACATAAGGACCGATGCCGGATGATTAGGGTGATGCTCAGCTAGGAGTATTACTAGAGCCCAATCCTCACTAAGAGGGAGCGTTGATTTGGGGTAGCATCAGATGTGCCCTAGCCTCGAAACTTGGTGGAGAGGCTAAGGCACATGAGATCTCCAATACCCAGAAACGGTTTGGGCAAATTCTAAACAGTTTGAGAGATATTAAAATAATTAATATTAATAATGGAGTCCTTAAGTCTAAACTTAGGGAAAATAAAATATTAATGTGTATTAATTGAAAACTGTGTTAGAATGGTCCAAAAGTCATGGATCAAGCCAGAATTAATCTCGGCCGTTGATTAGGGACTTAATCTCGGCCGTTGATTTGTCAATGAGAAAAGTATAAAAGGAGGCTTGAGGGTCACTTGGAGCACACATCGAGTTGATCAAGATTTTGATTTTCTGGGGCAGGATTTGTTGAGTGATCAGAGTTGCAGCGAAGCGGCAATGAATACAGAAGCAAAGAGGCAAAGATAGTATTAGGAGGATTAACGTAGAAGCCAGGAGAGAGGGATGTAGAGCCAGCCAGAGGTTCACGCAGAAGTAGCTAGGAGCTGCGCAGTGCCTCAGAGAGCCAACGTGGGTGACGCAGAGGCTTTAAGGGTTGACGCAGGGCAAGCTAGGGTGACGTTGGGCAGACACTGGGCCAGAAAGGGCTGACGCAGTTCCTAGAGGCTGATGCTGGGGTTTTTGTGGGGCAGATTGGAGCTGGGAGCTGTCGGAGTGTTTATCCGGGGTTTTAGCTAGAACATCTGTCTCCGACTGAGAGGTACTACTGTCGAGATTATTCTCTGTTGGGTGAGCCAGTTTTGGTACCCAGATTGTATTCTAAAACTGCTTAATAATTAAAAAACCCTCAGATAGCTACACCGGTTTTCCCGCATTGGGTTTTTCCGGCATTGGGTTTTTCCGGGGATATTGGTCCAAAAACAACGGTGTCACTTGTGTGCTTGTTTTGTTTCCTTCAGTTGATGATTTGTAATGTGTTGAGCATGTACTTGTATTTATTTTTAGTATTTACATGGTAAATAACTTCTTAATTAATCAGAACAAGTAGGCAGAAATAAATCAGAAAAGTACATGAAGGGTTTCTAACGGGTTAGACTTAGAAATTCCAACACTCATTAATCAGAGGACAATGAAACGATACTAAGGAGAAAGATGAGCTTGCTCTTGCTGCACAAGTGGAAAAAGGAAAAGGGAAAGCCAAGTGGAATTAGAGTGTGGAGGAGGACCTTCACAGAATAAAAAGGAGAAAGACATGAGCAAAGTCAATTACTTTGCTTGTCACAAGTTCAGGCATTTTGCCAGTCAGTGTCCAACAAGAAGAAGGGCAAGGGAAAGACAACTACGACAACCACTGCACAGAGGGAAGAGATGGCTGAAAAGTTTGATAAAAACTTTGCCTTGGTGTCTTTCCTTTTTGGAACTGTCACGAGAGGTGTCTGGTTTGTGGACTGTGGAGAATCTTGTCACATGACTGGATCTTGAGACGTCTTCACCAACACGACCAGGGGGCCTAGAGATGTACATGTGGAGCTTGGTGATAAGGCCAAGTATGCAATAGAAGACACTGCCAATATTGATTTTAAGATGGGCTCAGGTGGTATCATGGAGGTGAACGGAGTGTTGTATGTACTGAGTCTAGAGTAGAATCTCCTTTCGGTTTTGGCCATAAAAGACAGAGGACTAGAAGTCAATTTTACTGAAGGTGAAGTGGTTGTTGAGCCAAAAGGAGTTGATCCCAGCAAGAAGTGTGTAATTGGGAGAAGGGAGAGGGATCTCTATCGGTTGAGAGGATAGCTGGTGAAGGCTCTCATGCATGAGAGTGACAACCAGAGTGAGATATCGTATAGGAGAATGGGATACCTACATTATAGAGCTCTTCTTATGTTGTAGAGAATGGTTACAGGTTTCCTAGAGATCAGGGTGGAGCATGATGGAGTGTGTAAAGGCGGTGTGCGCTTGGCAAGCAGGCCAAGACTGCTTATGCTCATAACGAGACTAGGTCTAAGGGAGTGTTAGACTTGGTGTACTCAAACGTTTGTGGTCCTATGTCTATGACATTGATCATAGGGTCCTTATACTTCGCAACATTCATAGATGATTTTTCCAGGAAAGCTTGGATCTACTTCCTGAAGACAAAGGATGAGGTATTTGATCAATTTCAAGAGTTCAAAGCTCTTGTGGAGAACCAAACTGGAAAGAAGATTAAGGCACTGATATCAGATAATGGGGGCGAGTATATCTCCAACGAGTTCCAGGATTTTTGCAGGGAAGCAGGGATTAAAAAGGAGCTCACGTTACCTTACAACCCTTAGTATAATAGGGTTTGCCGAGAGGAAGAACAAGACCATAATGAAGGTAGTGAAGGCAATGATCTATGATTAGGAATTGCATATGTTTTTTTGGACGGAGGTCTGCAATAAAACTGTATATGTGCAAAACAAGAGTCCTCACAGGATATTGGAGGATGTGACTCCTAAGGAGTTGTTTACAGGAGTGAAACTGGATGTGAGCTAGTTGCGCATCTTTAGTAGTCCAATGTCTTTCCACGTTCCCATGGAGAAGAGGACTAAGCTGGAGCCCTTTTCAGAAAGGGGCATATTTGTGCGCTATAATGAGGTCTCAAAGGCTTATCGAGTCCATATTCTAGGACATAGGAAAGTGATTTTGAGTTGAGATGTCAGATTTGACAAGGGTAGGACCCTTAGATCTCATGAGAAAGAGCTAGTAGTGGTATAGGACTGGGAGCGAAAAGCTCCTAAGGATGAACAGGGACAAACAACACTAGCAACAGGGACACAGTGTGTGGATTTGGGTGATGAGCTAGATATTCGCTCTACCAGGAGGAGGCTGAGATGGGCTGAGCAAACCTTGAGGCATGATGATGAGCATTTGGAGGCTCCTAGTAGCAGCTTTAGGTAGAGCAGGCCACTGTCAAGATTTTCCAGTTATTTGGCATTGTTGAGTAGCGTCAGTAAGTTCGAGCCTTCCACTTTTGAGGAGGCTATAGATGAGTAGTTTTGGAGGGATGCCATGGTGGAGTATAGCTCCATCATGAGCGATGATGTATGGGACATAGTGCTAAGACTGTAGGGGAAGTCTGTGGTCAGTTCTTGATGGATCTATAAGATCAAACATGCAACTAATGACAGTGTCAAGGAGTACAAAGCGAGGTTCATGGTGAGAGGGTTCTCTTAGATGTTGAGAAATGTAATTATGGTTGGTCTTCATAATTAGTAGTGTACTCACATCATTATATATTTATTGTAAAAGCAAAAAGAAAGATAAAAATATAATTTTGAAAGCATGGGGTTCATGCTCTATTTTATTTTGTCAATTAGGTCAAACACGTTCTTCATGCTCTAGGGGTTATTGAGTCTATATAGTCCTTGTCATTTGTATAAGACCCTCATGGGCACATTGTATCAAGAAAGAAACATTAAAATTGATTTTTAAAGTGTCATTTTTGGACTCCCAACACCAAGTTGGCCTTGTTAGTGAAGTTGGCCTAGAAGAGGCCTATTTGACCACACAAGATCAATATATATTGGAGGAGAATTCAACGTCTTTGGCATCTTTCTCTCAAGCAAGTCCAATTTGCACCTATAACAAAAGTAAAAAGACAAGCGAAGTCAAGGAGAAAGGAAGAGAATCCAAGCGAAGGAGAAGAAGACTGATCTTTTACCTAATTCATCTCACATGTGTGAGTTTTCTAGTGTTTTTGCTACTGCTAAGTTCAAAATTGCATGTCAAGAGTTGCAGGGCCGAAGCTACCGGCCAAGACCTTGAAAGTTGCACAAAGAAGACACATTGACACTCGTTGACTTAGGATAGATTTTGACTCTTTTGGGAAGATATTTTGGAGGGATGACTTGATGCTTGGTGGAAGTCCTTGGTCTTGTTTTGGAGTCTTGGTTGTCTCATTTTGACTTGGTTCTATATAGAGAAGAGTTTGACTAGTTTTCCGCTAGGAGAGGGGTTTTGCCTTTGCTGAGAGCCTATATCTTGTGTCTCTTATTCTTGTGATCTTCATACATGTTGAATTGGTAATTGCTTGATGAAAGAAGAAATAATAATAAACAATTAAAGGGCAACACATAATCACAAGTAATTATCAGGAAAAGAGGAATCAAAACCCTAATTTCTATCTATATTGATTTTTCAACATGGGATCAAAGCAAAGGTTAGGGAAGGACACTTTGACAATCACCTTGTTGGCCATCTATTTGAAGACTTCCTTGGAGCATTTCTTGAAACAACTATCTTCAATGGCTTGCTATATGAAACAAGGCATCAAGGATATTGGAGAAATAATTAATAGCTACCAAAGATTGTGTGGTCAAGTTCATCTCAAGACTATCTAAGGGTATCATGGATAAAGGATTCTTCTCCGCTCTCACAGGTACTTTTGATGATGAAGACTTATGATAATTGACAGTGGAGCCTCAAGACACATGACAGGGAAATATGGTCAACTACAAACTATATCGAAGAAAAACACCTCTCATTCAGTGGAGCTTGGAGATAATAAGAGCTATCCAATTAAGGGTGTTGGGTCTACATCTTTGAAGCTAGAAAGTGGTGGAAATATTCATCTCAACAACATACTCTTCGTTCCAGGTTTGAAGAAAAACTTACTTTCTATTTCTTGTCTAGAAGATAAAGGAGACATAATTTATTTCATAGATGGCAAGGTTATTGTTTAGGGAAAGGGTTCTATCACTGATAAAGCTAAGGTCGTTGGGATTCATGAGGGGAGGTTGTATAGGCTACTAACACCTCTTCCTCAAGCTCTTGTACACTTGGATATTATCCCTTTAGAGCTTTGGCATAGAAGGTATGGCCGCCTTCACTATAAAACACTGCCCTCTTTAAGTAAGATGATAAAAGGCATCTTGGATTTGAAAGAAGATCATGAAGAAGTATGCAAGGGATGTGCTTTAGGAAAACATGTGAAAAAGCCATTTACAAGCAGTGATACCGGGTCTAAAGAGATATTAGACCTCATTCATTCAAATGTATGTGGACCAATCGCAGAAAAGTCCCTTGGATGTCGTCAATATTATGTGACATTCATTGATCATCATTGAAGAAAAACATGGATTTATCTCCTTGACTAAAGATGAAGTTTTTGAAAAATTGCAAGAATTCAAGGCAAAAGTGGAGATATTGACATAAAGGAAGATAAAAACTCTGAGATCCAATAATGGTGGGGAATACACCTCCAAGGAACTTATAACCTTTTGTAAAGAAGTTGGTATTAAGAGGGATGTCATAGTTCCCTATAATCCTCAACAAATGGAGTGGCTGAAAGAAAGAATAGGACAATTAAAGAATGCGTTAGAGACACGCTCCATGATCAAGATCTTCCTAAATTTTTATGGAGAGAAGCAGTGGTAATAGCAGTTTACATCCAAAATAGAAGTTGTCATAGAATTCTTGAAAATATGACTCCAAAAGAAGCTTTTTCAGGAAAGAAGCCTAATGTAGTCAATCTTCGATTCTTTGGATGTCTCGTTTACATTCACATTCCAAAAGACAAGAGGAAGAAGTTGGACTCCACCAACATGAAAGGAATCTTTGTTGGATATAGCTTGTCATTTAAAGCCCACAAAATCTATATGAGGGAACACTGTCATATTGAAGTCAATGGAGATGTCATTTTCGATGAAAACATTGCATACAAAAAGTCCAAGGACATTCCTGTTGACTAACAAAGAAGTACCTACCATCAATCAAGAGGTTGAAGGACCAAGTGAACCTATTCAACAAATTATCATTCTAGAAAATCAAAAAAGGCCAGCATGGTTAAGAGCAACTCTACAAGAAGTTGAATGTCATGGAGTAGCAAAAGGGACATTTAGAGAAAGTAAAAGACCTAAAAGATATTCTGGATATGCAATATATATGACAAAGCTTATTGAAGCAGAACCCTCCACCTATGAAAATGAAGAATGGAAGAAGTCTATGCAGGAAGAATACCAATTTATTATGAAGAATGGAGTTTGGGAAATAGTTCCTAGACCTAGTGACAAATCAATTATCACTTCCAAATGGATTTATAAAATCAAACATGTAGTAGATGGGAGCATTAATAAATTCAAGGCAGGATTTGTAGCTAGAGGCTTCTCTAAAAAAGAAGGAATTGATTATGAAGAAACCTTTGCTCCCACCGTGTTAAAATTGGCAACCAGGGCAAAACTTCATGTGGGTCATCTTATTCATGTTTGATAATATTTTTATTAGATTCCTCTCGTCGAGAGGTGTAGGATTGATATAAAAATCATCCGATTCCGATAAGTATTCATGGAGATATGAATTTATTTTAATTATGGAATTATTATTAAGCCGACCTACAACTCATGTAGGCTCAGAAGCCCAACAGTCGCATCTATTCAAACACCAACGTTGTGTATAAATATAGGAGGACTTTTCCTCATTTGGAATCACTCATCTCAT